>JAPMOB010238880.1:0-24964 GCA_029875015.1 Lepomis gibbosus | reverse complement strand
CCCCCCCAACCCCGGCCATAGTTACTGTCACTTACTGTCATTCACTGAGAAATACACAGCAAAAAGTCAAACCAGCCAGGATGAGCGGGATGAGCTGGACAGGGTTGGGGTAGTAAGGAGAAGGATCACCTGTTCGCTCACCTGGTAGAGCACATGCACCATGTGCAGCTTATCATGTAAGTCCTTGCTGCAATGGCCTAAGTTCAATTCTAGCCCACAGCCCTTTGCTCTATGTCTTTCCCCTCTCTCTCCCCCACATATCCTGTCTCTCTCTTCAGCTGTTCAACTGCTTTTTTAGTAACGAATTTAACAAAAAAAGCAGTAAGGACAAGATGATCCAATAATTCCTTTTTGCGTGATTGGCCGACTTAACACCCTGCTGCTCTCCCCGCTCACTGTAGCGGTCTGTGATCACATTCACACAGAAATATTACTGAGCTAACTGTTGGATTTCTGATGAATCTGAGGAGGAAATGGATACAACTGCTGCTCCTCTGGGGCGTTATCCTGATGTGTTGTCCAGATTTAAAAGGAAACAACAGATGCTATGTGTGTATGATGTTACAAATATATTGGGGACAAAAAATTCCCAATAATCGCTGAACTCATCAAATATTAACCCACAATAATGCCCCTTCTTTGTCACCTACCAATAAGCGTACACAATACGTGTCTTTTACTTCCAGGTCCATCTATTGTATTACCATTTTAGTACCAGCGTTGAAAATTGCTAGTTCACAAATCTAGATGAGGTTGTAGACAGTAGACAGTAGAGCATGTGGGGAGGTTGGGTGTAACCCTGTCACTCATCCCTTCTGCTCTGGCATTCATCTGGCAGATGCTGTAAAAACAAGTTAGACTTGGTCCTGCTGCATCCTGGGAAGAATAAAGTGGATGATCCATTTGTTCTATGAAATACATATACAAAAAAACCCACAAATGGACACCAACTTTTAATTTGTTCATACATAGAAACTAAATTATCCATCTTTAACATACAAAGGCTTAATTCTTACCTTAACCCTTAATATCTATTTTTAAAAACCAATACCCATGGACTGGCAGCAGTGTCAAAGCAACATGGCTGTACATAGTAACAGCAGCAGCAGAAGATGTCCCATCCATTTCTGTTTGTAACTGATTTCTGATAAGGCACACACTTTTGACTGAATTGGGGTGTCTCTTCAAATAACACAAAGACTGCCATGTTGTGTCATGTCATTGGTGTGTGTTTGATGCTAATGCTTGTTCAGCTAAGCTGCTGTGGTGCCTAAAATATAATATCATCATCATCATCATCATCATCATCATCATCATCATCATCATCATCATCATCATCAGTTAGATTCCTCACACTCTCATTTTGCACCATATTACCATGTAACCCCGTAAAAAAACAACCCACTCACAATCCCAACTTGTCACATATGGATGCATGGTCAAGACCCAGCAACGCCAGTTGTTAACGCACTCGGAAACCCTATAGCTTCATAGTTCAGCACAGTGGGGGAAGCCCTGTAGCGTCAGCTTTGGACAGTAAAGGTAGGTATATGATAGGTATATTTAACAGAAAAGACAGAGTAAGGAGGTGGTTGGGGTGGATGGAGGGTCAGAAACCAGACAGGAGGCTGGTGTTTTTTCCCATATGTGATCTTGTCAAAGATGATTGTTATGGCAGAAAATTGTGTCCTCATCCATTTAATTTTTTATGTATGTTCTTTTACTATTATTATTACTATTGTTACAACTATGGTGTGGTTGATTGTAACTCAATTCTTTGCTCAACCCCTCACCAGGAATATAATTTCCCCGACAATGATCTATGCCATTGGTTCGTTAATGCTCCTGGATGTTGTACGACAGTTGTTATGGCTGTTGGAGACACCCGAAGCCAAGTCTTAAAGACCATCGTTGGCATCCTCACCTGAGGCCAAAAATGAATGTTTGTTCAGGGAAGTGATGAAAGGACAGGATTATAAGTGGGGGATAAGTGGTGTCATGGTGTTGTATACTTAAAAGTGAAAAAACCCTGTGTTGTCACTGGACATGTGAAGAAAAGAACGTGACTTTTATTTGTGAATCCCCAGATGCCAAATAAGTCCTTCACCACTTCACTACATGTAGACTGAATCACTGTGACCTTGGCAAATTTGTTTCTGCTGTGCTTATTTTATGAAGTGTTGTTTTGCGTGCATCTTTGATAAACCAAATCTACCCAACTGCAACTTCTTACTGCCAGCAGGGCTCTTTTTTGGTAGGTTTTGATAAGCTTTTGCTTTCATTTTCTGTGGCCCAACATGTAGATTATGTTGGTAAAATTATTGTTATTAATGAGATATGAAAACATAAAACATGCATTTTTAGAAGAATGAGATGTAGATACTTCAACAACAACATCATATCAAATAGACATTCAACATTTTGCGGCCATTAATTTGTATATATGTGCAATCATCAAGGTTTAAAATCACACAAGGAAAATAAAATGATCACTAGTTGAGCTACCAAACCAAAGAGGTGCATAGACTCATGAGGCTGGTGGATGTTTTTGGGTCAGAAGAGACACCAGACCTGGCATGGACTGCCTGTCTCCCATTATACCAGCAGTTGTGTGCTGGGCTGCACAGACCAAGCATCCAACACGCCATTATAGTGATGCTGCGCTTGACAGAGAGCAACCATCAGACCTTGTCTGGAACTAAATGACAGATAACCCCCTTTCCTGTCTGAGTCTCTCTCTATTTCACTCTCTGTGTCCTCTCTCTTTCCCTTTGCCTTTCTTGATCTTTTTGTCTCTCTTCTCCCTTTCAACAAGCTCTCTCTTCGCTGTCCCATCTCCCCCTTGGTCTCTCATCTCTCGTTTTTTAACTCCCCTTCTGTTGCGCTGTCTGACTTTCTGTCTTTCACTCTGCTTTTATCTTTCTGCCCCTCTTCTCTTTCTTCTCAGTTTCATATTCCCCATCTCCCTGCTTCCCTCTCTCTCTTTCTCTGTCTGTCCGTCACATCCTGTCATTTCGGCGGACCTGACAGCTCAATAGATTCAGAGAATGGACGATGACTTACTCCCCGCTCTCTACCACACCCAGGGTGCGGCAGGCTGAATCCAGGCCTAGAGCGTGCATTAGTGTCACCGTGACAATGCGGAGTGGGCGCTTAACGGTACAATTTGGAAAGCTGACAGGATTCACAGCTTTAGTTCAGCAGGGGCAGAGCAGTGAGAGGACACGGAGAACCTTGAATTGAGAGGGCAGGGAGGGCGGGGGATGACAACATCCTTCAAACACCTTCCAAAAAAATCTCAGCTTTTCCACACAGAGACACCAATGTAACAAGACAATGTGGTCTTTATTAGTGAGTTAGTGGGAGCAGATGTATTGTGATTCTGTCATTCTCTGTATTTTAATTGTGGCCTGTCTGATATGTAGGTATCAGAACTGTAATAATCCAATAACTGAGCTCAGCGTGCTAGTAAACCTGCAGAGGCTTTTGAGTTGAATCATAAATCTTTTTGTAACCACTTCTGGTACCATGATGACAGTCCACTGGAGACCTGAGTAGAAATTATAGCACCACACTGCTTAACAAAAGGACAGAAAGAGACAGTATATACCTGAAAAAGATTGCCCTCACGTTGCTCATAATGTTGTGAGTGAACAGCTTGATAAAGTACATTGTTAAATATTACTTTTGTTACTTTGTGTTTGCTCCCACTACAAGACATAGTCTTAGGATCAGGTCATGATGCAAAACTCAGGACATTGTGTTGTAGTCACACAGTGTCTGAGGCCTAAGGTAGCCTAAGGTTCATGGATTTCCTACAGCAGATGACCTCTTTCGCTGTTTAGTAATTCAGACTTACTTGTACCACTCCATTTGAAAAAACTTAAACTTAATTATTAAATCACTATTTTACTTCCTTTTTGTCAACAGGCTGTAACCTCAATTAAAAATGAAGCCCACGCCTGTTCTTTTGCTTGTAACAGTCATTATTCTGCTTCTTATGTGAAGGAACAGAGTTGGGATGTAGACCTGCGCTCGTTTCTGAGCCTCCTGCTGACTACAGCAACAACACTACAGCTAACGAAAACATCCGGCTCCTAGCACAACCGAGACTCCAACACAAACTCCACATAAGAATAAAAGCCAACAGACTCCCAAATGCATCATGAAGACAATTAGCATTTCTGACGTTCACAGTGAACATTAGAAATGCTAATTGTTAGCTTGCTAACTAAGGCAAAGTGTTGATTTTACCAAAACATTTGGTTTTTACCGTTTTAAAAACCAAATGTTTTTGGTAAAATCAACAATTGGTTGAGCAATTAGTTTAAACTAGCTTATAGTGATACAGCTATCATTAGCACAGTCCACCACTGTTTCTTTCATTACATTCTATTTAGACTTATTGTTGTTTTAAAAATACTCAGGTACACAGCTTCTCCACTGTTTCAGTCGCTTCAACTTGCGTGGCCCACATAACATACAATGGTAAGAAGACCCATTTTCTGTCCCTTTGAAGTGGTAATTTTTTTACCATCCCATTCAATCACTGGGTCTAACCTGATCACCCCACTAGGAATGTTCTGGTTATCTGGTCCGCAAACTCATTTAAATTTTGGTGATGGCCCCTTCAGTGATTAAATTTGACAGCCCTGCCATGAGCAAAGTGATGTTTGGTCAGTACCAATAATCTTGACTTGATTCAGTCTATGGCATGTACTCATGCACTGTGACATGTTGGTGGCAGTGTGGAGACGTCAGCTAAACAGCAGGCAGCATCACAGCAGAAACAATGAGAAATCAGTCACGATACACAACTTTAAGTCTATGGAAAAAAAAACATTTTCGTTTGGCCCCTAGACACATGCAGGGAGACTTTACATGCCACAGTTTTCACATTGTATCTTTCACTACAGTGCTGGGCACATTCAGAGAATAAATCTGTGACCTTTTACTACAAAAACCGAAGCAAAGAACACACATTTCTGGAGGGAAGAGTACATGAAAACGCCATCCTTTAAAGGTGTCTAGAGTGTTTCACTCTCAGAATCACCCCTTGCTCTTTTACTGTATCTGTGGAGAAGATAGGAATCAACGCTGTATGCACAGAACGTTCTATATGATCACTGACAGTGCAAACAGGCAGAAAAGCCATTTAAGCCAGGAAATGAGAAGGCAGTGACTTGTGGAGGTCCTCCAAAAATATACTTATCTGCCAATCAGAGAGGAAATCTGAGATAAGGAAAAGCGGATCGCAGGTGAAGAGACACAAGGAAGTAAGGCGTTAAAGAAGTGAGGGTGAGGAAGAGAGTAATGGTGAGAGATATAAGGGGGAACCAGAAAGAGTGTGCAGATTGCGGGAGAGTGAGGAAGGGAGATGTGGAGTAGGTAATAGATTGCTGCTGAAAAAGCACACGTGGATCATGAAAGAGGAAAAAGGGTGTGCAGGAGAGAAAGCAAGTGTGACTCAGACAAATATAAAGTGGGTGAGTGAGAGAGAGAGAGCGGGGTAAAAACGAAAATGTAATGGAAAAAGAACATCAGACTTTTTTTAAACCTTGTGCAGTTGGGGAAGATACCAATTTTGCCTCAAAGTGAACATTAGATGGAAATGTCATCTCCCTACAGGTAATTTACTCTCCCCTGCTTAAAATTTGCTCTTCAAAATGGCAAAGGCCAGGAGAGAAGTGGCTGATGCACAGTGTAATGAGTGGGAAGAACAAACTGAAAATCCCCCTCCATCAAATAAATTGAAATATTCTAATATAATATAAAACCAATGCATTATGATGCATTTTAATATTTTAAAAGAAACTTTCATTTTTCATTCATTTCATTTTAATTTCATTCATATTTGCCCTTCTGCCCGGTGGAGCACCTTTCAGCCAATCACATTTGGCCTCAAATCTAGCTAGATACAGCAACTAAAGAGAAAGGCTAGCTTTGTGTGTGTGTGTGTAATCTCTCACCATTTACCATAGTGTATAGTGCACTATATTTATCCTCTGACAATTTATTTGAGTATAAAAATTCTTAGAGTGAAATCTATCCTCTATATATTACCAGGCCTCTCAAGATTTATCAAAAAAATCTGGAGTGAGATAACGTGTGTTAAAGGAGGAGCCCCTCAAATATTGGGCCCAGCCAATTCTCCCAAGTTTTTACTAGCAGTTACATTTTACCTATAGTTTATAATTGACCCGATCAAATGGTGTTTTGTGTTGTAATTGTTTGTTGCACATTTTAATGCCAGGTGATGCTGACAGGGGGCAGGGGGCTCCCACTTAGAGCACTGTGGCTCAAGGTCAACCATTTTCACCATCACGATGGATGATAGCTTTCTGTCCAGAGCCAAAATATAGAAAAACATCTATAGTCCTTTCCTTAGTTTCAGGTAGCCAAAGACAAGCAGTGGTGGACAGTAA
The DNA here is from genome assembly GCA_029875015.1 of Lepomis gibbosus. Lineage (NCBI taxonomy): Eukaryota > Metazoa > Chordata > Actinopteri > Centrarchiformes > Centrarchidae > Lepomis > Lepomis gibbosus. The sequence goes on along the minus strand of JAPMOB010238880.1, from coordinate 18,539 downwards.
CTATGTTGTACTGTACTTAAGTAAACAAAGTATTTGTACTGAACTTGAGTATTTTCTTTTCATTCCAATTTCTACTTCTACTCCACCACATCTCAAAAGGTAATACTGTACTTTTTACTTTATCTGACAGCTTCAGTTACTAGTTACTTTAAAAAATAAGCTTTTTACACACAAAATGTATAAAGAGTTAAAAAATAGAATAAATAGAAATAAATGTTTTTTACTAAAAACATTTCATGGTTCCGGCTTCACAAATGTAAAGATTTGCTGCTTTTACTTGATTATTTTAATGTATTTTTAATCATTTTAAGCTTTGGACTGACAAGCATTGTATAAGCATTGTGAAGGTGTCACTTACGTAAAATAGTTAAACCTCAATCAACTAGGGATCACAGAGTTTACCTGGAAACATCCCATTTTAATATCTGATCAGCTAAACGGCTCTGACATTTAGTAGGCAACATGGAAAGCTATGAACTCGGCAGAAAAATTATCATCCATTAATTGAATATAGCGGGACAACTTCAAGGGTGTTATCTCCAAGATGTGGCGTGTGAGCGAGTGAACTGGCTGAAATGCGGGAGAGCCCTGATATTACCCTTAAAATTCCTAAAAGTACTGTAGTGTTTATAGCATCTGCACTAGCTTCTGCTAACAGAAAGCTCACACTGCAGCTAGTTAGCTGGTTCAGCAAGAAGCATGTGTAGCCTTGTTAAACTAAATAAAGTGAGTGGTTATTTACTGTATTGTATGTCTGCACAGCTTTCATTTACAGCAGTGGACTACCTGGTTCATTCAGAACTATTTGTAGCATTGCTCTAGCTAGCAAAGCCAGCTGGGTAACATTTGGTGAGCCTTCTAATATTGAGGCTCAGGGCACGAGTCATTAGCTACAAGGTCAAGGGGGGTACTGGTGACTCCACCGTCACAAACATTACTTGACTATGACCATGGCTGTGTTCTTAATCACTCCCTTTACAGTGCTCTGTAAATTTATCCACTAAAAAGTGCCATCAAAAAAGTAATTAAAAATGATGTCCACGGTTTTATAGTAGCAGCTTTAGTTTTCGTATGATTTGAGTTTTATTTACAACTTAACTTATTTAACAATTTATTGGTTCATTTATATATTTTACTATATTTTTCAAATGATCTTTAACATTTTATAATGCCTTATTTATTTACTTAATATTAGGTGCTTTGGGGCTCCATAAAATATTTTGAAAAGCTCAATATGTACCGATGATTTTCAGTTGACAAGGAAACATCCATCACATATATATGTTTTTTTTTTATCTGAATGCTCACTTGGAAAACAAAAGTGTACAAATGTGTGTCAGCACTCCAGTTTGTACCAGGCCTTTATTTTCCCGCAGGAAACATTCTCCTCTGGCAAGCTGGGTGGCTCAGATAAGCAGGAGTGCTGTCAACTCAGCACCTTGGCTCGGTGGTAGAAAACAGTCCAATCAATACATCATTAATCATCGGTTTAATGTGGCCAAGCCCGATGTGGACAAGCATTAAAATGGAGGGATTAGTGGGAGGAGAAATGAGCTTGACTTCTCGCATGTGAAGTCGGAGAGCTTCGTAAAAGAATCCAGATAAATGATTAGAGAGAAATTAATGCCGAAACCGTCCTGATGGATGGAGGCTGTGTGTGTGTAATTGTGTCTGAAAAATGGGTTTGTATATATATCATACATGTCCATTATGGTATTAATTTTTAGATTTTTTCATGTTATAACTTCATTATAATTTTATTCAGTTGTTACTGCGTTGCCACAACCAGCATTCTGAGCAAACTGTAAAACTGAAATCCAAATCTCTGATTTATTTCCGTCACTGAGAGACAAAATCACAACCATCTTATATCTGCTGGTATGGTTCATCAAGTATTGCCAAAAAAACATTTAGTTAATTAATCCAAGTGAACTGCATCGACATTTTACTCTTGAATCTTACACCTTCCTTACCATATGTAAAAACAGCATTCGGCTCGAATGAAGAAAATATTGCACGAGCATTTACTTGCAGATGAAACAAACTGAATTTCTTCTCCACTACATTAGTGCACTAAATAATGAATACAGAGCACTCAGAAGCTTTCCTGTCTGTCTGTCTCTGCCTGTGCTATGCTGTTTGTGCTCCTGCTGTGGGACAGTGCAAGTGACAAGACCGGGCCAGCGCTCCGGCAGCGCTCAGACTGCCACACTTGAGCTGTTTTCAGTCCGCCATCAATTTTTCACCAATTTGTCAAAGCCCTGGGAACATGTTACATGCCTTGAACTCCTATAGTCTTCATGTGGGCTACTGTGAAGACGAAGAAGGGTTCAGTAACTGCTACTGGCAGCTAGCAGCAGTGGGAGCTAAATCCTGAAGTTTGGAGAGAGTGGAGCCCAAAGTCGGCACACTGAGGTGCAGGCTTATGCATGTATTCAGTGTCACATGCAATTCCCTCTCACTTACTGTTAAATTTCTTGCTGCAGAAAACTGAAAAAAGAACAATAGGGCTCCAAAAATGCAGAGCATGGTGTAGACCTGCTCTATGAAAAGCGCAGTGATATAACTTGGTCCTTAAATTTATGTTTTTCAAATAAAAAATCCACAGTTTTATCCTACTTTTAAAATAGCATGATTACAACTGGCACATTAATATACACACATTACATATTGCTGTGATTGTTTTTTTCATCTCATACAAGAGAAATATGAACAAGGCCAGTAACAGAGTGAAAGTGGTGATTCGTCAGGACTGCCTCGGCAACATCTCTTAATTGGAGCGAGAGAAAATGCAATATTTACTGGGGGCAACGCAGCCCACTGAACCTTGTGAAACACGCAGTGAGTATGTGCAGTTTGTTTTTTTTTAAAATCATAATCTCATTGTGCTTTTTTATTTGAACTCTGCATGAACCCTACATGAGCGAAATATTAATATGGGGATAATGATTCTTGTTTATGCATGTGAAAGAATACAGATGGCTACAAATGCCTTAAAAATGAGTCCATAAGCGTTTTATTATTACTGTTGACAAAATATGTTGTGCTAAATCTGACAGTACTAAGTTGCGATTGACCCAAAAACCTCTCGATGACCGATTTTGGCAGTCCTTTGTCAGCGCTTACTGCTTCTTTCCCTTTCGGTGAACTTTACGTCATGCTAGGTCTATTCAGCGGGCCGACGTCCTGCCAGCTGATGTTCACACCTCCCTCCTCAGCCTGTGGAAGTGAGGGTCAAGCATGTCATCTTTAAATTATTGAGGAATCATGTTCTCCCCAAACCCCAGCACGAAATGAAAGCTGATTAACCCACTAGCCAACAACTGTTAGCCAGCGGAAACGATCAGAACATGAAGGCATGTTGATATGGCTTTTCCTATTGGGGCTGTGACAGGTTGGTCCCCATATAATTCTACCCCCTCTCTGATAAAAGTTAACCCCTTGATCTTTACTAGGGGAAATGTGCCATGCACTTTAAATGACCCCACTCCCCCAGCGCCATCACACCTCTGGGACTGTCCCTTGCTCCTGACAATGTGAGAGCTGATGAGAGAGGGAGAGGGGGGAACAATTATCCATCATCTGCATCCTCTGGAGGATTTTCACTGTGCTACACCTTAAATCCAGGTCATCTTTTGAGCATGTCCAACCCCATTAAGTCGTGTTACACAAATCCTTTGAAGAATCGATATCAAGGAACAATCAAAGGCAAAATAAGAAACACTCTTTTTTTTGCTATTTATTGGACCTGAAATGTCATACCAAAGCATGTTCAGGTTTGACGTCAGCATTGGATATTGGGTTGACTAAATAGACTTATATACCAATATAAAATCTCCAGCCCTGCTCCAGGCAGTCACACTTAGGTGTGAAATCCGCGTGACCTCTGACCCTTGATGTCACCTCATGAACAAAAACCGCAGCACAGCTTCGTCTTCACCCTCTTCTCTTCCCTCTGCTTCAGCTGTTGGCCTGCTCGGAGCAGATGTGAAGCAGACCTCTCTGATCTGACGTCAGCGACGCAAGTCACTGCTTAAGATCCCTGCAAATCAGCTCAGATAGCCAGTGGCTAGCTCTGAGGAGAAAAGACGAGCGAACGGATCCTCGTCTGTATGATCAGAACACGACACAGCAAAATACTCTAATGGAAGCACAGTTCTTCCCCACCTGGCTGAATCCACAACGGACCTGCCAGCTAACAACTCGCACACCAAAGCGACTATTCCTCCCTCATGGACTGGTAACGTAACTGGGCATTATATTGCCTCACATAGCTCAATAGTGTAACATTCCCAGGCTAAGCACAGAACTGTTTAGCTTTTGATTGACATACACTATATTACATTGATTACATTGTGTCATTGTTTTACGTAAGATTATTTTGCGACCACAGTTCTCAGCCAATACTAAATTGTTGTAAGTAGGGGTGTGACGAGATCCTGCGATATTAAGTAAGGTGAAAATCTGTGTTGCGAGACTTGACACTTTTCACACGCCACACATCAATTATCTCACGCCGTGAAAAACAAATGTATAACTGATAGCGTCAAACTAGTTGAGCAAATCAACTTCTCACAGCTGATGCGACACCGGTGTACACCATGATTGTGATCAAGTGAACCCCCTTTCGCTCTGAGTCCAGACAACAAAAGACATGAAGCAAAACCTCGCTCTGTTTGGGGCTGTGAGCTACACTTTATCAGAGGTGCTAAAGTTAAATGTGTGGATTGTCGGTTATTTTTGTTTTCACATGCAACATGCAGTTCCTAACTGTCCATCCAAACCCTAACTACCAACAGGTCTGCTACTAATGTTGTTGGACTGGTACTTTCCAACGGTCAGAAATGTTATTTTGACAGACTATTTTGTCATTTAGGTATGATGGCATGTTGGAATTTACACTGTATATATGTATATAGACATCTGCGTGTACCTCCTGACAAAAGCTTGATCAACCAGTCAACTGTATCTTCAGAGAAGACTAAGGCCGTCATCTGGGTCATCCTGCAAAAATTTGCTGCAAAAATGCATTACGTTAGAAGATGACTTGGTAAGATGAACAATAAAATGATTTGTCACTGAGCTAAAACCTCAGTGACAATCATTAGTCACTGAGTTAAAAATCCCATAGTTAAAAAATCCTGTTTCATAGTATTATAAATTGCTTTGAGCCTCACGATATGCCTTCAAATTTATGCCTCGGTTACTACAACCACTCCTGGATCATATTTAATCTTCTCACGGAGACTTGAAGTAACATCCAATGCAGCACTTTGTGTTAAACTGTAATCCTCATGGTGTATGGATGGAATGGGGATGTCAGAGTTGCTTGGTACATTAAGTCGCCATGAAAATTGGTACAGAAGACCATGAATGGTTCTTTATTGAAGCTATTGGCTGTACTGCCTTAACATTTTATACAGACATCAGTGTTTCCTAGACAATGTGTCCTAACAGCGCTCTTGATTTCCTATAGCGCCACCAGCAGGTTAAAATTTATGATTCAAATTTACATGTCTCAGCACCTATTGAACAGGCTAACATGCAGTTTGCGAAGCTTTTATGGTCTGTGTGCTTTGGTAATGCTCTGACTTTTCATCAAGCAACATTATCTTTTTTTCTTTACAATGAGCATTACATCCTCTGTAGACTGTAGTCTAACAACTATCTGTGTCTCAGTATGTTTGTCTTTCTTTCTTTCTTCTGTGTAACCCTGCCTGGAAAACACAGTTTGTATAATTGCCCGCTAAATATATGTTGACAGTACATTTAGAACAAATTCCCAACTGGCCAAAATCATTTCCAATACACTTTGTTTTCCAAAAGCCATGAACGAAAGCTTCTTAAGCCATTAGCACTTACTTGACTAATGCATTTTCCTAGTTCCCGTGTTTATGACTGATTGATTACAGTATAAGCCCCAGGGGAGCGGCCTCTGCAGCCAAGCGTACGGGTGATCAACTTTCACAGGCCCCCAAGTTAATACAGACTTTGGCAACAAACCTGATCTAGACCATCTTTCCAGTGTTTTGGCATTGTCCTGTTGTGTATAGGGGCTGTTATCAACAACTAATTAATGTTTAATTAATGGGATTTTTAAATGGAGAGCAGGATAACTAATGGGTTGCGGATGCTGGCTCTGCACTAATAAATCAAGAAAGCGTCTGTAACCATGCAGCGCTCTCACGCGTACTCTGACTTCATGAATGAGCTGTCAGCTCTGCTCTGTCCAGCTGTGGCAGCTAAAGTTCAAGGCTTTGACCTTTGATGTTACGTTTCCATGTGTGTGAATTAGCTGAGGGAGAAACCACTTGGCCCTTAGACTTCTTCTTTAGTGGAGAAGTTTAAATTACTACAGACATTGGCAGTGCCCTGAGACGTAGAATGTTCTCCTCATCCGAATGGGAGATAGGAAACAAACGTTAAAGTTTGTGACCTGCTGACACAAAGTTATTGTCACTGAAAAACAAAGTGTATTTTTTGCTCCGGGCCACTCTTCTGCCTCCAATTAATCAACTTATGTTGAAGCTGTTAATGCAAAATGCATCTGCTTTAATTACAGCGCATGTTTAACATCTCTCTGTTTCATATACAATTAAAATTAAAAGAAAAATCTGTTGCCATCTGGTGCGATTTCAAAACCAGGGCCCCCAGTCCTACCACCACAAACGGAGGAAAATGAAGGAATCTGCATTGGAAAGCCAACGGGAACCATGAATCATATCCTCTCTCATCAAGTCCCATTGCACAGAGTGAGCCTGTTCACAGAGATGAGGCCGTTTGCTAGTCTCTCAGCGGGCCTCATCAGTGAGCTTGTACCACACTAATACATGTGAGGCGCTCTGTCGACCCCCCTCTGTCACCAACCAACCAACCAAACCATTATTATAAACCCCACACACTGGCACACCACTGTTACACTGAATGGACGGTAGATTGAAGCAGCGAATTACCATGTGTGGTACACTAAAACTGTGTTTGTGAAATGGGCATACGTGTGTTAGTGCATGTACCTCATGTGACTGATGTAGGTAATCATTCTGTGTGTGTGTGTGTGTGTGTGTGCATTTTACTTCCTAGAAAACCAACACCTGCAGAACTGAGTGAACAGTCTCCTCTTTACTTACCTGCCTCTGTGAGAGACAAGATATCAGTAATGATCATCTGCTGTTAAGGGATTGTTGGAAAATGCTGCTGTTTTTTTGCTCATTTAGGGATAGAGAATTAGCATGGAAAACATGTTGCTGGTTAGGAAAATGCTTTGATTAATGTGATATGTCTGATATTATGCCTATGTCCATGTCAATACAAGCAGCTTTACATGAAGATGTCATCAAGGGGGGAAAAGACACCTTTTTGTCTATTACTTGTGGCTCTCACTGTCAAAAAGAGACTAAGATCTAATAAATGAGATGTTTCCCAAAAAGCACAATAACTGAAGACACTCTGAGAAATCACTGTAGATCAGCATGGCTCCTGCCTACTCAAAGGAGGCTAAGAGCATTGTGAGAAGAAGAAAAAAACAACTTGTTTTATTATTAAGTTTTATTGTTTTATTAAGTTTTGGTTCTTTTTTAAGTCTATACTTTTATCATGAACACTAACTTTATGTTACGTGACATGTGATGTAAAATGTGTGAAAACAGAAAACTAAATATGCACACAAACATATACAACAATTGATTTGTGCTATTGATCTGTTGTCACTGTTCTCCCTCTTCTTGCCTAACACCTAATCTGTTCTGGCTAAAATGTTACTTTTCCTGCTGGGATATTTCATGGTTCAGTATCTTCTGCTTTCTTTTTCTTTATGGTGCATTTGTTGTGTGCTACTGGCGTACTTTTGTAATGTTTAGGAACCACAACTGCACACAGTATAGGTTTAATATGGGTAAGTGTACCATCTGCCTCGGGCGGCAGCTAAATCAATCAAAGCTTAGTTTCCTAAACTCAGTAATATGAATTATAAAGGGCAGCAAGCTGAAAGCTGCAGACTGTTTACTCCACTGCTTTTTTTCATACTGAACAATTCCAGGTATTACTCATTTCTTGTGTCGTGATTTAAGTAGTTTTATTATATAACAAGACATAAGAGGCAGTTAAATATACAAAATTACTTTAAATTATATTTGTTACCATGGAGAGCTAAAACTTTCAAAGTTTTCCAAAAATGTTTGTACTTTGTATTCATTTGAACACCAAAATATGGGAAAATAGGGCCCAGGTTTAAAAATACAGAAACGATCATTCAGCTGTTAAGTACTGTATGTAAATAATCGTGTTCATAGAAAGACTCTGAGAAAATGAATGCAAACAAAAATTAAAAAAATAAATATATTTTGAAAAATCTTGAAGCTACAAGTGGCTTTGTATGAAAAACAAACCAAGAAGCCTATTTGAATGCTGGATTTTACAAATCTGAAACATTAGTAGCATGAACAGACTTCAATCTTTCATTTTGTTGTGCAGCCTTGTGCTGTCTAATGATAAATAAATGACCTTCTTCTCAAATATCACACCGGGGCTGCCCCACTTTTCTCCTTCACTCAAGACGTTTAAAGTATTCAGCTGTACTAAATTTGCTACAACTGAATTTACCAGGCACTGGGAATACAAAAGCAAAGCTCTGGTCTGCTTTGCTTTCAGCATTTTACAAACTATGACTATGAATTAGTCAACAAATAATTGCTTAAAATGTAGATTACGTGTTTTAGACACAAATGTAACATTCACATTATTTGTATATTCATCCAAATCAGAAGATTATGCACAAAGTGGACATTCTTTGTCCTTTCAGTTTGGTCCCTGTCCCTGCTAGCTAGCTTGTGTGTTTGCCATTTGTTAGAAAGGCATAAAGTGGGTTTGTTTAGTTTATATTTAGTGAGAAATTTAGGTGATTAATTTAATGCTACATACTGCTGGTGGGAATTGGGTTGTTGACAGTGGTGATAATAAACCATACGCTAAATGTTACAGCTAGAAGGGGTTAAGAAATGCTGCAATCATACATAGGGTTATAATTCTCAGTGACTTTGGCACCATATTAGTCTAAGCTTACAGTCTAAGCTTACACTGTCGTTTTCAGATGTTTGACAAAATATTACAAGTAAACGCATCTAAAATCTGGTTATTTTAGGTTTTTGTCACAGCTGAATATGGCCCATTCACTGAATCACGTAATGGGCGACTCCGATAGCTAACTGCTCTCAAAAAAACTGCTTGTAAACTCATCAGCAGCAATTCAATGATAGCAGACATTACGCACTCGTGCTGTTGCGCTTGTTGTTTTTTTTGGATCAATAGGTTAAAACAATCATGCTCATTTCACACATTAAGTACATCAGTGTGAGTTGTCTCTTACTGTCTGTCTGGTTTTTGTCTGTGTAGAGTGGTGAACAGATACTATACATTCATTCCATGACTGTGTAGTGTATGCACATAATTCTGCACCGTTTTCTAAAATGCCAGCTGTAATAAAGTTCTTCTATCCAGAGGGTCACTGATGCTTGATGAGCGACGAAATTACACTGTTCCTCATTTTGATGAATAGGCGGATTCCTGTCATCATTATGTTCTGCCATATTAGTTATTTTCCTGAAGTGTAGAAAGGCTGAGGCATGCATTTTCCTTACCATTCCTGTGTAACTGCCTACTTATTGTCCCAATACATTGTGTAGCTTAGGAAATAGGTTTCACAAGATGAGTTAAGGTAAAATAAAACCTTGTTATTGTATGTTTGCATGTTGTTTTAGTGAACAAACACAGCACTTTCTATTAGAATTCAAACCAAAGTTAAAGCAGCTATCATTGTTATTTTAATAATAACAATATATCAACTGTGTCACAACCTGCCCAGCTCCAAACAGCAGGCAAACACAGTTAGCGCCTAGCCGGTTAACATAGAGGAGCGTTTAGCAGACAAAGAGCCAGATATTTCCCTCAGGCGTTGGTGGGGAGCCAAAACAGAGCTCAAAGAAAGTGAATCATACATACTGTAAATAAGCAACTGTTTGCTAAGTGCTTTCTCATATACAACTTCTTTCTGCTGCCCCCAAGTGGCCAAAGAGCTCCAGGTTATTCCAGGTTTAAACAACGTTTCATTTATGCATAAGCGTGCAAAAAACTACAGCTTACATGAAGCTGAAAGAGCAGCAGCATGCAAAAAAACATCGTTACAGCAGTTTTTCTTGGATTACAAATTATTAATAATGTAAACGGTTATGTGGTTCTCTTTTTTTCTGAAACATATATTCTGGATAGAAAAGATTAAATTATCATATTTAATCCAAGATTAAAAACAAAACTTGTCTATCACTAAAACAATCTGATTCATAAACCCCTGCACTCCTACAATAATCCTGATGATGTCATGTTACTCCGAGCTGGTCCTGACACTTTATATTTTTTTATACCAGCAATTCCACAATGTAAGAACATATTTGGACCATTTAAAAAAAATCTCTCTTACAAGTCCCCTAACTGTATGGGAGTGTAATAATAAATTGCCAGCGTGCCCCTTTAAGCTTTTGTTTCATTACGGCTTGGGGAGAACAAAGTTCCTTGTTTTAAAGGTAACATTAGGTAGAGCTGAGGCGATTTCACTCTACCTGCACACAATTTCTTTTTCTCATTGCTACTTGCGGGACATTTCTCATTACCCTTATTTCTCATTATTGATGAATACACTTTCACTGTGGTGGTGTCGCTTCAACAGTAGCACTGTCACAGAACAAACAAATCAATATAAATAATGTTAAAATAGACTGTAGAGTCACACAGCCTAGTGCTGCAGGTTGTGAAAATCAAAGAATCTAATCTAAATATGCTGTCGCAAATGTCACAAGTAAAAGATTAATATTGACTGAGGGAAATTAAGACTCTGGGAGGAGGAAACTGCATGTATTCGACAGCTGAGATTCAAAAGCCACCAAGAATTCATTTAATTTCCCATCTGCCCCTCTCCGTTCCTCCATTCAATATAGTTCAGATTCGGTTGAAAAGGGTATTTTATTGGCATGACACTGGCAGACAAAGCCAAAACAAAAGGTGGCAAAAACATTTGCTGCAGATTTGATATCAGGCTGCGACAAGAGATACAGTAAGTATTTACAGATAAATGTTGCCAGATTTCCTAAATGACAGCAGTAAACATATTTTTCACACATTTTGGTGTATCATTATGGCGTGTCAAACTGGAATTTTCCAAAGGGCGACAATGACATTACATTTTACGTTCTGTCTCATCCTTTTCCGCTCTGTCTCTACCCTCTTGCTCTCTCACACTCTTTCCTATTTCACACATTAGCCAATTACTAACACGAGGTAATCAAATCTGCCTGTTATATCCACACCCTAGTCATCTGCTGGGCTAGAGGGATACCATTAGTTCCCCATCAGTGGTGATCTCGGGCTTAACTTTCTATTGCATTATGGGGCTTGGCTGGGGCAGGTCAATTTGATTTGTCTTTAACGCAGCTGTTCAATGAAGGGGCTTTAAAATGTCTTTGCAAGTGTCGCTCTGTTGGTTGTTTGTTAGAGACTTTGTTAGAGACCTTCCGAGCTTGTACGAGTGTTTCTGTTCTAACGTGTCCATGTGTGCCTGTGTATATTCATCATTTTGACTTTTCATTTAACATTACACGTGTCTCTGCTTCGTGGGGTGGCGGGGTCAAGGGTTGCTGGGTAAGATGGAGCCAACAGGAAGCGACATCTGTTGTCTGACGTCTGACAAGGATTGATTGCATGACTGATGTACATAGGGCGCATCCAGGGTTCCCAGGTCATGCGGCGCTTGCCTTGAGGTCGGCTTGGGTCACAGACTCTCTAGAACTTTCTCCCCCAGCAGACTCCAGGAAGCCAATCAACTTCAAACACTGGCTGATCATCTGGGGAGGTAATTGCAAATCAAATGGACCCGTCATTCTGGTTTGAGTGCACCCTCTTTCTTTTCACGCCAAACAGGAGGCCACTTCCCTTTCTGCTCTCCTTTTCTCTTTGCAATTTGTCTTTCTCCCCTCTTTTTAGCTGCATTTATCCCATAATTGTGATGAGGATATTTCCTTTTGCATGGGGAGAAACCAAAATGCGGCAGTGCAGCAGGCATGGAGCAAACAGGATAATATGGCACACAGATTCATCACATGTGTGTGACTGTGCATGCATGGTACTACTGAAAGCCAGCTGACAAACACACAAGCCTGCACGGAGCCAGCTGCCTTCAGAATACAGTGGTCTTTATGGAAACAGTTTAAGCCTAATGCCACTGTATTTATCCTACACCAGCACAGTACCATTTTCTAAATAATATCTTTTGCACATGACCAGCAGTGCTGCAAGTCTGTAAAACTCACATACTGTAGCTGTAGCATTATAATTGGCATCTTGATGCATATAGTTTCAGAGTTTCACATTTTAAGTGGGGCTGTGTGTGTTTGTCAGTTGGTCTTCAGAATGACATACAGCCACTTAAAGCCAGCTGCCTCCAGAGTGGTGTACTATATGGCGATCTGGGTGAGCTTGTTAAAGGACAGCCTCAAGGCTGGCTTTCTCAAATTACTCCTGTGTGGCAGGGAAAAGGAGAGCCAGCCGTTCTCCTGTGTGGCTTTACTTAATTGCAAAAGGCGACGACGGAACCGTCCCTCCTAAATCTCAGCACTTATTGAGCACAATTTCATGGCTGAGAAATACAAAAGAGCATTACCCTGTATTGTGTACATAATGTTCTACATGTCAGGGGGGCGCTGATGGAACGGTCCGAAGTAGCTCTAGGTTTTCTCCTCATAATGAGCCATGCAGGATGTCCTTACACGCTTCTATCACTGCGTTTCTCAGGGGTATCAGTGTAAAAAATGAATATCCTATAATTTCTCCTCTCCGCTCCGGGCACTCTTTCAATTACAACCTTTCAATTTAAAATACTGAAGATCATTCTCCTCCATATCTCTGGCTGGGAAATGGGTGTGAATTTATGGAAAGGTCAAAATTAAATTAGAAAGGATGGGACCCGCAGAGTGCTGGCATCCAAATGACCGTCACTTCATATAACTTATAGAGATACGTGGTCTACACTGGGGTGGCTCTTGGATTTGGCCTATCAGTTTCCATTAACAATAGGGTTATGGAGAACATTACATGCATTTTCACAGGACTTGTGTAACTGATACCCTATTTCCCTTATCCCTTAAGTCCTGCAAGTGTTAGAGCATGTTAAAAAAAGTGCATGTTGATAATAAAAAAGCAATAGATAGGACTGCAGTCTTTTTTGGAACAGCTGTCAGATGAAAAGGCTTGAAGACAGACTGCTTTTCAGCACAAGTGCAGCTGTGAATCTGAATAGTGTTGGAGTGCAACGTGACACACAGTCATTTCACACAGCTGATCCTATTTGTGTGTGTACATAACTGTGAATGCATTCATGTGCAAGTGTGATTTAATATATATATATATATACAGTATTGTGGTGGCTGTTAGAGTATGTGCCCTCCATTAGGTACATTTATCAGTCGCTGCACTGAGACATAACTGCATTCAAGCTTCTCGTATTCATTCATGAGCTTCACTTGACATTTTACACACTGTTAACATTTGTGTGCATCAGATTTCTTCTATCATCTGATGTCTAGTCACTTATACTTAATTTAACATAATAACCTATTTGTATGTTGAAAGAGTTATTGGCCACTGTAATTTTTTCTTGTGTTCATATTTGTCCATGAAGCAAACCCCTTGTAGCACGACTACATTGTAAAAGATGGGCAGTGTTGCCAAATTTAACCAAACAGCCGACAAAAGTTTGACATGTTTTTGAGGCGTGATCTTGTCCGTTTGAAGTGTAATGTTTTTTTAAAAATCCTAAGTGGTGTGTGATATTTTCTTACAATGACCCACACACAGCTTGGTACCATATATGTCTATAACTAGAAACATAATAAAAAAAACATTTAACACTTTACCTCACTACTTATCAGTAATGGCCATTGGGTTTGCACTCTGAAAATGGGGAGGAATCAGAGAATCGATGTTATGTTCTGGGATAACGAGAAAAGAAAAGCGCTCCAAGATCTGTCTCTGGTAATCAGTTTTAAAGAGTTAAAATTTAGGCAAACTTCTGTTTACAAAACTGAAAAATGATGCCCACGTTGACGATGAGTTAATGTAAAAAGTCATCAGTTGTTTTTTTTTTTACAAGCTTTTTATCACAGAAATATGACTAATGCTAATTGGAAGCTGAAAAAAGTTATAGTCTAGTTGTAATTAACCTAAGTGACATTTGCCACTTGCAGTCATTGCGTGTCTGCATACTAACTCAGTGCCCTGTCCGTCTCCATTATTCCGACTGGAGAAGAGGAACTACAACCACAACCTAATTGTGAATATAGCTGAAATTGTCATCAAGGGAACCACCCGAATGACCCAAATTATAACTGGCCACTCAAAACAATGAAATAAATAAAACAATAAGTAGCCCAGCAGGGAGAAACCAACCATTCTGGCAACAGAAATGATGCAACAAAATCCACAGCCTCCCCTTTGCTCTTTCAAGACATATTCTAAGTTCAGCTGAGGCTAATATGAGGCTTCAGCAGGCTGTGTTGGTGTTTTTAGTTCAAACTTACCTCCATGTGTTAATGTGGACTGCTTGTACTTGCTGAGCAGCGCCGAAGTTTGCTGCCGGTACACAACATCAGTAATGAACCTACACTTGACTGCCAGAATAAAGGTATCTCCATCTGATTTGTCTAAAGCCTGTGCCGGACTGCACTATGTAAGCCTTATGATGGACCGATCCAACGGTTCTGGTCATAGGGAATGAAAGGCTTGTATATCCTGTGTCTCCTGTGTTATGTTTACAGGTGTGGACAAGATGTATTCTACAATGTTGCTGTCTCAGATAAAACTGTTGCAAGTTTCGAGGACGATTCCGATAACATCCGGACAAATTTACTAGCATGTCAAGAGGAATGACGTTCTTGGTGTTGACAGGTGGTAGAGTTCAGTTAGTCCCTTCCAAATCACCTCTGTATGTCCGGCAAGTAGAAGCCAGAAAGCGACAAGAATTCTGATAATCTAATTTGACACAGTGACCAAGCTAAAAGTGAAAAATATTGTCTCGTCCCGGCATAACTCTGCTGAAGCCTTGTATTTGCTTCAGAGGACTGAGATTTTGTCCCCCACCTCTTACAGTGTGCTTGCGTTAGCAGTCTTCACAGACAGTATGGAGAGGAGGAATGATTGCAGTGACCAACAACTATTTCTTGGTGTATGTGTGTATTGTATTGAGATACACTTTAATAAATCCAAAGCCCTTTTTTATTATTGTGAAAAACAACACGTCCTCATCATATATCTCCATCTTATGTAGGTGTGTGGGTGTCTGCCAGTGTAACGGCAGCCTCTCTTCTCCTCTGCTCACTCTCTTTCTCTCCGTGATGGAGACAACACTAGGGAGCACACTTACTCCAGAAATGAGAGGAAGACTGGGTAAGAACTAGAAGGGGTGGGGGGAACTAGGTGGGGGTGTGGGTGGGGGTGTGGGAGTCATGGGCTGCAGAGAAGGAAAGAGGAGAGGGAGAGAGAGAAGCTGTGCAGCTTGGTATCAGGCTTTATAGGCTCGATGGAGAGCTAAGAGAAGGGAGATCCGAGGCAGAGGCATCTGTGTGTGCACGTATGAGTGTGTGTGTGTGTGTGTGTGTGTGTTTGTGTAAAAGGGGAAGAGTGGTGTCAGGCTTGATTTCATTACCGGGGCTAATCAGGTCCGTATACTTTAAGTGCTGCTTTAATATGTCTAATCTCTGCAGGATATGGCCGCTGCCTTCCAGCTACATGGCTGCTTTCCCTTGAAAGGCTGTTAAAGAGCACATGGACATGCACTGACTCTGACCCGCGCACAGTCCTGTCCCTCTCACATTAAGTGTTGCATATTTTCAACATAGTGACGTGTGTGTACTTTAACACATCAGGCCCTCATTCAAGTCTGCTCATATCTGATTTTTTCGGACTATTATCTACAGTTCAACACTACGATTCAAACATGAACGAACAGCAGTGTAGAAACACGGAATCAGAAAAACAAAACATGTCACATTCATTTTAGCACCCACACTTCTCCCACTTGTTTTTGAATATTTTTTGGTTACAGTATGTGCCTCTGGAGGTTTAGCTGAACAGAGTTGTCTTCCCAAATACCAATCAAGCCATCAAAATGACTTTGTTTCAATGTTGAAACGTATAAATATATGTATATACTATTACATTGCTATAAGTAAAATGTGTGAGGGCAAATCTGAATTGAGACACTGGCACTTTTCAATGTCAGGTTTGCTTTTAAAACGGAGCTGTATTGTCGGAGTGCCAGATGGGTTTTCAAATTGGATGGAGATTTAAGTGTGTTTGACAAGTTAGCAAAGCAGCTCTGAATCTGTGCATGCATGTATGACCTGTTGAAACAATTAGTCGATGAATGCTAAAAGTGCATAGAGTATGTTTGACATCCACAGAGCTGTGAACGTGCACATCACTGTCATTTTCATTTCAGAAAGAATGATGTGTCTGAGTTTCTTACTCAGACACAAATACACAGGGCTGCAATATGTACAAAAGAGTCCTGCATCATTGTTGCTAGCTAGCATGTCAACAGAAGATGCTAACATATTTTGGTCACAGATTTTTGATTCATGGAGTTGGTGAACTGTAGTAAGCTAGGCCACAAATGAAAACAAAGCATGGCACATTCCTCAAGGGTCTTCATGTGATGTGGAAACACTGTGGCCAGCAGTTGTAATCTGCACAACATCTTTCTACATACCTCCCCTGCTTCACAGATTTACTATATTGCTATTCCTTTGCTTTTGATATTTGATATCAAGAGAATTTTCTTTTTAGCTTGGAAGCTCCCAGCCTTTTGGGTTCAAAGTGAGTTCAGAAATCACTGGCGCAATATCCCCAAAATCTGCTATTCTCACTGCTCCACAAAATATCAAGGATATAAAATACAAATCAACATGAAAGCTGCCTCTGGTTTATTTTTTGCATGCTTGTTCAAAACAAGACTAAGACTCTACAGCCAAGCTAGCGACTAATTAGGCACAGCAGCTATGCTAAATGCAGACCACAGCTTCCTGTCAGTTAGGGTTGGTATCCTTTTCAATTTTACAATTCTAGTACCAAAACCTGACAGTGATACTGATACCAATAGACTATTTCATTTGATACCTTGCATAAAATGGCACCCGTTGAAGCCATAGTAGTTGATTGGTACCCTATTATTATTTTTATTGCTGTTGAGGACAAGCAAGGTTATCTATTTTATTTTATTTTCTTGTTTCAAATAACTGTTACTGGGAAATTGTATCAAAATCCATCCTCATCCTATATTTGAATGAGGGAGGAGGAGGGAAATAGTTTACAGACCAGATAAGTTGTGGGAAACAAATTTAAGGTAATTTTTTTGATAAGTGTGTTGAAAGTAAACAATGGAAAATTATTTAGTTAACTTTCGATCAGTAAACTGAACTGAAAGATCTCCGCTGGTGCTTTTTTTTTCCTTTTACTGGTGGGTCACAAACCTCCAAAAACAACAGTCACAAGTATAAAACGAGTGAGGAGTCACTAACCTACACTAAAGACACAAACAGAGGAAAAGAGAGTCTGCACATCCAGCCGATCACACTGACGACATCTGAAGCAGCGGCAGCTGCAGCCAGAGGCTCCGTTTGTAAAATCAGCTGATCGCTGCAGCACCACAAAAGCGTTTAATTGATGTGATGGAACGCAGCGATCGATCAGGGACAAGTGATGTGAACAGCAAATAAAAATGTACAGAGAAGTGGTAAATAATACCAGAAGACGAAACCAACGAAGCCAAGCTTGTGGTGATAAATTTGCAGTGACGAACATGCCTGAGACCGCAGCTGAAGGTGAGCGGCTGTTAAAATCAGCATGGACTCGATGTGTGCAGACCTTTTTTACACAGTTCATGGTGCAGGTACATAAGGAAAAAACGCAGTGCCCGTCTCTTTGTAGCAGAAGGGAGTAACAGAACTTAATTTCACTCTATAAATTGTTATATTGTGATACCCACCCCTACTGACAATGCTTACATGCTGATCTTAACTTAATATTTTTTAGCATGTTCACCATCTTCGTTTAACATGTTAGCCTTTCACCATTTGCTGCCTAGCATTAAACACAAAGAAAAGAAATTTTGCGGGTATTTTGTCTTACACCAAAGTTTTGGACAAATAGAAAGGTTTACTTAATGTGGCAATGGCTGAATAGTGAATGATCTCCATTTATTGCAAGTTATATTACAAGTCACTACACAGGAACAGGACCGTCACATGATGTCATGGGGTGGTGATGGTTCAATGGATAAGACTATGCCTTTGGTCTGAGAGACCCTCGTTCAATCCCCCACTGTGACCCATCCACCAATGTGTCCCTGAGCAAGACACTTAACTACTCGTTGCTCCAGAGGCGTGCGACCTCTGACATGAATAGCAATTGTAAGTCGCTTTGGATAAAAGCGTCAGCTAAATGAA
>JAPMOB010238878.1:0-18673 GCA_029875015.1 Lepomis gibbosus | reverse complement strand
GCGCTGGGGAAGCCTATGGAGATGGCCCGCCGCTCACCACACCGGCCGTCCACAGACGCCGCGATCAGACCTCCCTTGAAACGGGGTTGATGGTGAGGCGCTGCCGGTCAAACTCCTGTAACCACACAGCGATACACACAGTGCTCCACACAGTAGTCCACACAGGACTCCACACAGGAATACACACAGTAGGCTACTCCACACAGTTAACCACACAGGAATCTAATGCACACACAGATTAGTCCTAAGACGAGCTGGCTGGGGCAAAGAGTGAGACTCAGAAGATTCCCCTTGCTCTGCTTATAAAAGGTCCACTAATGGCTGATTAGCCACAGCTGCGGGGTCAGCTCAGCAGCACACAAGGTACACACCTGCAAAAAGACAAGAAAGACACGCCCACAGCAACACACCCACCACACAGACCTCACGGGTCGTAACAGCGGTTCTAAGTTCATCCAACTCTTTGAAATCACAGCTATCTCCTGTCACTACCAGTGTTCCCTGGGGCTCTGTCCTGGGGCCCCTTCTGTTCATCATCTGTCCACTTCTTCTTGGCCAATATAAATTTCACATCCATTTCCACTGTATGCAGATGACACCCAGCTCTACCTGTCCACCAAACCTAACTCCACCATCCCACCCACTTCCCTCTCGAATTGCATAACAGAAATCAAATCCTGGTTCTCCTGCAATTTCCTGAAACTTAAAAGTGACAAAACCAAGGTTCTCCTCATTTGCACCAAGTCCACTTTGAACGACATGATTCCTTGCAACGTTGCTCAACGTTCTGCAACGGGCTTCGAGTTATGTTTTCTCCCATTTGGTGGGCATGTCTCAGGTGTTACCCAGTCAGCTGCGACAAGTTTGTAAACACAACAGTGTTATAAAGTCAAGAAAATGTGCCTGGTAGCAGGTACAGGTGCAACATTTCCACAATGGAAAACCAAAAAAAGGCGAGGCGAGTCAAGCTGGTACCAAGCAGTGGTAAAGGGGCTTTACTGTTCATTGTCTGGGTTAAGCTTTAGAGGAGAATTATGGTGCTGTGTATGGTTAGATGCGAGTTCCCTCTGTTGTGCATTGAGTGATATATGTGTGATATAGTACAGTAGTAGTGTAGTAGGCTAAGTGAAAGTGATTTGATGCACTGTGTTGTTTGGCTTTATGGCAAGCTTGGCGTTATGGTCTTCTGTTACTGTTTGTATGCAACGCTTCACACGGCAAGAAATACTGAGGTTTGGTACGCACCAGGTCTGCAGCCAATGTATTTATTTTAAGTATTTTATTAAGTACTTTTACCAGATACTGTTTATTTATCGTGTATTCCATTACATACTGTGTAATTTTAATGTATTTTTTAATGTATTTTATATTTTTATTAGAGGTTTTGTAGGTATTGTTATTACATATTCCATTTTTATCTCACTTTCTCTTTACTTTGTCTTCTGTGTTTTTGTTCTTGTATGTTAATGTTTTTGTAAAGTGTCTGTGAAAAGCGCTATACAAATAAAGTTTTCTTAGTTTACTTACTTAAAAAATGTTTTCACCCACAGCACAAATTTCAAACTCTGCCTGTGTGTTCTACCTTGGAGATTTTCCCCTCTATAACAAAAAAATGGCATTCTTCCATTTTGTCTTTCAGCAACAACCGTAGCTCCGCACTAAACAAACTGAGCAGAGCGGAATTTCTGGCAAGAGTCAAGAACTAAATGTGATGTTTATATTACATAAACACTTCTGAACTAAGCACTCTTGAATTGTTTTAGACCATAAATGCTCAAAAGAAAGTCTGGTTTATTAAACATAACTGTGTTTGAAGAGAGGAATTACTGTCGAACCTTTTAAAAATAATTTCATGGCCCTTTGTGCATCACCAAACAAGGTTTGAGCACTTGCTTGCCATGAGTTTTACTTCCAAGGCTGTGCACAGACCTCAACAAGGTCCAACAATCAATTGTTTACATTGAAGGTGGTTATGGTCTGTGTTAAGCTTTGCACATCCTACCAGAGGGGCAGGATTAGTAGAGCCTGCAAGCTTTAATTCAGGTCAAAAGTGACCATTTTAAACAAAGTTATGTTTAAACTAAATGGATGAATACTAAGAATTTCAGGAAGTTTAAAGCTCTTCTGTTCGGGTCACCGCTGTGTATTTCCGTCTTTCTCTCTCTCTCAGACACACAGACACACACATGTTGTTCATATAGCCGTGGGGAGCTTTCAGCCTACACACACACACAAATCACACAGTCAGTTACAGTCAGTCACAGGGAGGGGACCAGCATGACATGAGAAATTATAATCTTCCCAAAATACATTTCCCTCTTTACACAATCCCTGTCCGGGCTAATAGACTCTGTAGTTGAGGATTTGTGTTCAAATCGCTTGAGGGAAAGAAGCAAGAGAGTGAACAGTGAAAGAGAGAGGGGTTACAAACTTGCGTGCACAAATATATGCCTGTTTAGTTCTAATCCTGAGCCAGTGATTTACAGTGAACACCAAAACACAATCTCTGCCCATCTACCTCTCTTATATTCTGTGATGCTCTTTAAAGACAGATTGTTGAGCCACTGAGTTCATTTCTGTGCAGGGCTATGAGTTAGAGAGAGAACGACAGACTAACAGCCATCCCTTGTTTTGTCACGAGACAAGGCACTGACAAAAACCAAACAAACAAACAACTGAAACAGATAAATATGTGTGAAATAGGAAAGATGATTGTGCCAAAACATTTCACTACAATGCACTCGAGATACACAGAGGGAGACTTTAGGAAAAGAAAAAGAAGTGAGGGCTGATGGGGAGAAAGAGAGGGAGGGGCTTTACAGCAGAGGGGGCACACAAGGACAGAGAGGAGGGAGAATGAAAGATGAAGATAAGTGGCAAGAAAAGGATATTGCACACTGGTTTATTTTTCTTTGTGTTATGCAGTTAGACCACCAATCTATCATCTATTCTGCCTTTATTACTTTTATTAAGATGTTCATGCAATGAGCAATAATGAAACACAGGGTGGATTTAATTTGAAGTCAGTTCTGAAAATGTGTCTATGAGTGGCACTTCATTTCAGTCGTTTTCCTTTTTTTGTTTCGCAAGTTTACCTTTAAAAAATACAGTAGCTGTACTGAGGACCGAGTGTCACTGCTTTAATTTGGGTCAAAAATTCTTAATTTAATACAAATAGCTGTGCATTCTGCTTCCCACATTTTTTCTTGTGGTAGTTTTCCCCTCGCTTGTGCTTTTCAGTCTGCTTTGTATGTGTTTCTTTTGTCTCCATCCATGGTATTTACTTTATACTACAATCAGTTGTCCTTCCACGAAGAACGGCAGCATCAGCAAGCATCCCATAAACAGGTGTCATGTTTACGTTCAAGTGACAAAGCCCTCAACTGGCCGTAGTAATTGTCAGATGACGTTATGATCAATGACAGCCTCCACCTACAAAGGACGGTGGGTTCTTTTCTTGTTTGAAATGGACAGTCAACGTTACACATGTGTTTGTGAATGAAACCATGACGACAAAGGTCCCCTATCTTTAATAAATTTTAACATGATTGTTCCCTAAACCTAACGTATGAGTGTCATATTATAAAACAGATTTGCAACAGTTATTGAAGGCACAGACAAATTAAGCTTAGCGTTTAAGTTCAACCATGAAGACTATCTTCATGCTTCATTCAATCACTCTCGCTCTCCCTGCCTCTCCAATCAGCTGACAATGGACATTCACCGTTTAGCTCGGTAATACGATCATCTCGCCACAATCTCCATCAGTCAATCATGCAGTTACCGTCAAACTTTAAATCTCTACTTCTCTCTGCTGCTGTCAGCATTACGAAATCGCTGCGGCCCTCCCCCACCCCGTTCACCTCCAGTTCATTAGACTTCATTAGACCCAGTTCAAGCTCAGCAGAAGTCCTCTCCTCTTCACATCCAGATCTCCAGCTTTTCTTCATCCCTTCATCACTACCACCAGTGTCTAGACTCCTAATCAGGGGGTTTTCTATACTGCTACGATTTCACCACCTCCTTTAAATACCTTATCATCACGATGGGATGTAGCCGCCAAAGACTTTTCACATTTCTGAAATTCATTGTACAAATGTCAGAAAACCAGAGACTCTGAGTTTGCCATCTCATTGCCAGTCAACTCAGAGTTCAGTTTTAGGTTCAGAGTTTGTTAAACCTGTTTTCTTGCACAGGCCCTCGTGCCACCACTCCAATGCTGACAATACTCCAGATGGCCTGCCCGGCTCTGGTCTGATTTACTTGAAACGAGTTTGTTGATAGTGCCATAAGTTGATCTACTTATGACTGAGTGCCATGTGCTGGCATGGAGAACTGGTGGACAGATTCTCTCCTGAAGCCCATTTTATCCTCTGGAAGGCTGGGATTGAGCAGGGAGGGCAGAGAGGATGAGACATAAAGAGTGGGAGAGGGTTTTATCAGGTCACCCTCCAAATGTCACCCATTTTCTTCTCCCCCATCTGTGTTGCTATTCTCTGCATCCATTCATGTTATTTCTTAGCAGAACGGTAACATTTGTGAAACAATGTGCTAAATGTCAAACAAACACAACTGTTGAGTATGAAACCTGTGGTTTTAGAGGGACTTGGACGAGTCCCTCTATATCCAGCATGTATTAGGGTCACATGACAAAGGAGGGTTTGGATATTGAGTGAGGGGGGAAAGGAAGAGTTAAACACGGATAAGGGAGTTGAAAAGAATAAAGACTGCAACAGGATGTGGATTAGCTGTTGATGTCTCCATGGCCGATTTGGTTTGTTCCCAGACTTTGTGTGTGTGTTGTTCTTTGAGAGGCTGTAGATGTTTTCCTAAAAGCCATGAAATGATTCATCCATAGGAGTACATGTAATAGTAACAATATTTCATGATTTGGTACAAAATGTATTTGTGTTTTTTGCATCATTGCAAATTCTCAGGAGCATGCATGCAAACACCTTAATGATTAATGTTATTGAAGCCTAGTACTGTTAGCAATGTGCACTTAAAGTTAGGTAAATATCTGTAATTTTG
This sequence comes from Lepomis gibbosus, assembly GCA_029875015.1. NCBI lineage: Eukaryota > Metazoa > Chordata > Actinopteri > Centrarchiformes > Centrarchidae > Lepomis > Lepomis gibbosus. Next base: position 13,642 of record JAPMOB010238878.1, on the reverse strand, counting down.
CAATATTTGGATTAAAGGAATGGAAAGTTATATTATGTTGCTAAAATATTCTGTGGATTTAAAAAAGGTAGTGTTGCATATCTGGGTTCAGTTGGTAATGACCATAGAGAAAACCCTGGAGAGGCCCCATCTACACTACTCTGTTTTAGTTTACAAACGGAGAATTAAAATGATCTCCGCCCACACCAGCGTTTTAGCTGCGTATCAGAGGTGATCTCCGTCTACATTAAAACGACTGAAAACGCACATCTGGCTGTTCAGCTACACTGGGCATGCATGTGCCGGTGTAAAAATGAAGCAGATAGTGTATTCTGAAGTTACAGAAGATTTGGCGAAAGAATAAAGGAATGCAGACGAAGAATCAGACCAGATTTTTTTTGCATGCGGCAATGACGAGCTGGGACTGTTACTGAATGTAACATGGGACTGTGGCGGTGGATAACAGACTGGGAGTTGTCGCAAAGTAAACAGCGACATGCAGTAGCCTACAAGTACAGGCAGATAGGCCTAAGTGTTATTTGCACGGTACACAATATTTTAATAAAAATACCAACTCAAAAACTCTGTCAGTAGCATCATGTTTCTGCTTTGCATGATATATAAGACCCAATCCGAGCGTGAGCGTCAGCACCTGCATCATCGTTTCTAAAGTCCTCTGTTTTTGCCCATCTTCACTAAAACGCCTTCTGGAGTTTCAAGATGCAAAAAGGGGTTGGCAGCGTTTCCAAACTCCTCCTTTTTTAGGTCTTCGTTTTCGCCGTTTTAATCTGGAGGTTCAAATGTAGCAAAATGTCCCAGTTTTAATTTGAAAACGCAGTAGCGTGGATGGGGCCTGAGTGGATGACAAACGTACACTGTCACACAGATTATACAGTACCATTTCCAAAAACAGTCAAAAGATGTGTCTTTGTGTGCTCGTGTTTGTTAATGTCATTTTGTCTGTTGTATTGAGACCAGAAATAGGACACGGTGAAGCTGTTAAAATTTCTGTGTTTTCATGGCAGAATGTGAAGAGAGAGAGAATCATAGACAGCTCAATTAAGAAGAAAATTAAAGCATACAAGGTCCTCATGTCCCTTTGTTGCTCTTTGAATTATTGTGAAGAGCATGTTCATAACCGGGCCGTCTTAATTAAAATTATTAAAATCTAATTTTTCGATTGGTTTTGCCAGTTTGACATCATGTTAAATTAAAAATAGTTACCAAATTTTCATACTATATTTTAAACCAGTCAGTGTTGTCCAAGGTTGTAGAGTTAATGTGGATGGTGTCAAATCTCATTTTCTTCCACTGTCATCCTACAGACAGAGGGGATGGCAGTGGTAAGAGACCACGAGGAATAAGAGAATAGTACCAGGCCGGATTTGTTGTTTTGGTGTTGGCATATTTATTGTGTTTCTCTGCGTGTGTCCATTTGTATGACAAGTGAAAGAGAGGTCAAGAGATACTGTTGCTGTATTGAAACATCTAAGTATGACAAACTACAAATTTAGGGAGGAAATAATCCATTAAAGAGGAAGAACAATGGCGTTGCAGAGAAAAGACCAGGGTGTGTTTGAGGTCAGGACGTCTGTTTTGTTGACAATCTTAACGTGGATCAACTATAAGCTCTGTGTGTGTGATTTGGTTTGAAGAGACTTTGTGATTTGGGGTTGGGGGTTTGGTGAATTTGGGTAAACCCAGTGACAAAGCCTTTTCACTTGTGCCAAACCACGTTTTGGTGTGTGCTATCATGAAAGGCTGCTTACAGTGGACACAACTTTTCCTCATGGAAAATGATATGGAACTAATCCCTGGAGCCCAAAAGCATTTGAAATGGAGTGGGCTCCAGTAAGCTTTTTAAATAATATTCATCAGTGCTCAACCACACACACACACACACATATACTCTTACAGAACATTGCCCCCATGGAGAAACATTTCACACTCCACAGTCATGAGAGAATTTAGAGCGCTAGCTTTTCAACAAGCATTTAAGAGCACTGATGATACTGAGAAACAGTTTTTATAGTCAACGGGGACTTAATTAATTTTCCAGAATGCAGCGTCCATCGCAGCTCTGCTTTGTGAGCCGATTCTGAAATGCAAATAAGCTAACAAGCAAAGTGTGACATTATTCTCTGTCATTTCATTTTAAGCTCCGGAGCAATTTTGATTATTCACTTGAATGAACGCTGTAATGTGATAAAGGTCTGACTGACCAAATTCTAGACAGAAGCTCACTCGTGAGGAGAGGAGTATTAAACTTATATATTTTCATTACACTTTATGTAATGTATTAGAATATGCTAAATTGAACAAAAATGGTTTTTAAATGGTGTATTTTGTAAATCGTGCCTTTATGTGTCTTTGACGATGGACTGACTAATGTTGCCTTTTTCGTGGTGATGACAGATTTGTAGACAATCTGAATGGCAGTCTGTGTAGGGGCTGGAAGGAATGAGGGTTTTCTCTGTGGTCTGAATGGAGAATCATTCGTCTTCTGTAGGGCGCACTCGTACAAGTGTGTGATTGCAAAGTTTGTGGTTCCGCATACACATTTGTGAGACCCGTCACACGCTCTCAGCACAGACAATTGGACATGCATTCACACACGTGCAGAGCGAAGACAGTGTCCAGAGGGCGAGAGACACGGGGGAACATAAAAAAGCCTGACAGGTACGTTAACAACAACCTCCAGTCCCATTAAAATTAAATGTCTCTTCTACTTGTCTCACTCTTAGTTACTCTTAGTCTGAGCACCGGGAGAAAAAAAAATTGAACCATTGATATGTTTTTATTCATAGCTTCTAAAATCCTTTTTTCCCTAACTCATGGAAAAATCAGGTTGTGGCTTGTGGAAATGGAAACATTCAGAATTGCTGGAATAAAAACAGTAAACAGATTTTTTTTTTTTTTACAGTGCTAGATTGCTTAGTGGAACATGCAAATGTTTAAAAGGAAAAAAAGGCATTTTGTTTGACATATTACAGACACAAATACCCCTTCAATCAACTTGACCATAATTACTGAACCCTAGCTTATGAGTTATGATAATGTTTTACAAATTAAAGTCTCCGTTATATATCAGAAATCATGTATTGTGGACTTAAACACGTAAAAAACTCCTTTTTAATATCCACAAATTTACACTGCCTGCCTCTGTAAGCTGAGGAGAAAGAACGCCATGTGTCCAATTATGGAAGTTTGTTTTTCACAGCCTCTTATAATTTGGTGAAGGCATGGTGATGTACATTTAATGGATCTCAAGCAGGAGTTCTGCTCAGTGTTAAGACATAAAACATGCAACCTGCATGCACACAAAGACCCTCTGAGAATTAAGCTTTTATCTTTCACACGGGTGTTTTATACACAAAGACATACCGAACATGTGTGCATATATTGATACACAGAAACAAATGCACATGTGAACAGGCAGGCACACACACACACACACGGAGGAATCTGTGTATTCACTCATCTAAACACAAAGGCGCAAGAAATGGTTTTCACCTGGTGTGGATAGAGTTTCATCCTTTCAGCCATGAGAGTTTATTAGCTGCTTAAAACATTACCACAGAGGGAGTTTCCCTATTCTCCAAAGTGCTGCATTCCTCACAGAATGAACACACACACACACACACAGGGGAAACCAAACCTTCACTTTCCATCGTTATGTCTCCATCATGTCTCTCTTTCGATCTGTTACACCAGCACACACTTCCTATCTCTCTCTCTCTCTCTCTCTCTCTGTGCCTCTTTCACTCCCTCACTCACACTTGCAGACACCCACACACTCCTGTAGGTGTAATGTTACCGTGCAGCCTGTTAACATTCCCGGGACGGCCGCTGAAGCTTTCCAGATTGTCCTGTTTATACAAAGGCTGTCACAGAGGAGCGGTGGAGACAGAGGAGGTAAGGGATGGAGGATTGAGACCGCATGGCAAAATACGAATAAACACACGTGTGCAAGCGTGCACGAACTGACACACAAAGAAAAAACTCTCCGTGGTACACAAAGCGCCCTGTGCCACGGGTTTGTTTTCATGTGCGGATTTGCGTGCACGTATGTCCAAACACAGGCAAACTCACACACATCCTGCAGAAAGACCCTCAGCTTTCTGTCTCTCATTATGCTGCTGAAATGTCAGTCTCGTTAAAGTGCCCTATTTGACTTAATTGAGAAGCAGCGTGTAAATAAATGTGTTAGTCCAGTTTGTTTTCACTGGTCTCTCCAGCACTCTGCTCTCATTCCACACCTATTAATCAAAGAACCCTTCACTCTCTTTGCCTTTCTTTATTTCTTCCCTTTTCTCTTTCCTTCCATCTTTTGCTTTCAGTGCTTTTTTTCATTTGCACCTTTCCTTTGTCAGTCTCAATTTGGAATGTCTTCTCTCTTCTTTGCCCTCTCACTGAGGACAAAAGTCTGAAAGTTACAGCACTAACTGGACTGATTCTTAGCTTTCCTTTAGGCAAAAAGCCCTGAAAATAGTAAATGGCTGTAACTATTGAAAATGAGGCAGTGAGGCAAAATTTTAATAACCATCTCTAACTTTTGGCTGTGTGGTGAGATCCTGCCTACACTAACTGTCCATAAAATATCAAAAGTGCAAAGTCACACAAGACCTGAAGTAGCTGTAAAAGGATCCACTCACAACTCGATGTAGCAGGCTGCTCTCTGATCATTTCACCACTTTTATTTAGAGCAACACAATGCCCATTTAGGCTTGTATGAGCCCAAGTTTGTGCCTCACGTATAATTGTTTTCAAAGTATTAGTAACTTCTTTTAGCCTTTGTATTGATAAATTACACATTTATACCACAAGGCAAACTTCCCAAGCGCCTGGCATGTTGTATCACTATCCCGCTGTTCTGAAGACACTTTACTGTGCAGTGTACAGGACATATTAAAACATTTTTTTCAAACATTGGTAAACTGTTGGTTCAATCCCCGGCTCCCCCAGGCTGCGTGTCGAAGTGTCCTTGGACAAGACACTGAACCCCGAATTGCCTCTGGCGGCTGCTCCGCCAGTGTATGAATGTGTGTGAATATTAGTTTCTGTTTGAGCACTTAGGCTCAGTGACTGAATGTGTGTATGAATGATGAATGCAGAATGTAAAAGCGCTTTGAGTGGTCGAAAAGACTAGAAAGGTGCTATATAAGTACGGAGCATTTAAAATGTACAATTTACTATAAAAACAGTTGACTACTACTACAACTACTACTGCTGCTGCTACTACTACTTCTTCTTCTTACTTATTCCTGTAGAGCAGTTTGTCCATTTGAGCTACTGTAGAAACATGGCGGTGCACCATGGCGACGTCCATGTTAGAAAACTCGCAGTGTATGTAGATAGAAATTCTCATCTCAGTCTCATTCTAAGGGAATAAAAACATAACAGTTCATTGTGTAAGGTCATTGTGTCTTTATACACCACTGAAAACATAGTTATGTATATTGCATTTCTGTCAATAGATCCTATTACACACTGGACCTTTAAGAACAATGTTTATTTAATAGAATTACAAAGATTTTACAAAAAGCCCCCGTTCAACTGCAGCTATATATGCAAAGTTATTGTAATTAGACGGCCATGGAGGAGTGAATTTTTTCCCCTGCTTTCCTCGTTTATTCCTCCCATCTAAAGTGACCACTTCCCATTCCCTTTACTTCCAATCTAATTTCATTCCTGAGTTATTATTTCTCATCTTGAGGGATGCCCCGGTGGCCAAGAGTTTATGGTACCGATCAAGAACCAATGTCCCTGGTTTGAGTCCAGCTGGGGAAACTTTTTGCATGTCATTCCACATCTCTATTCACCCCTTATTGCTGTCAGATCCCTGAATAAACAACATAAAATTTCTCATGATGAGTATAAATAGTGCTTTTTATTCACTGGACTCAAAACAGATGAATGCTTTTTAAACTTAATAAGCCTTGGGATGTGGTACAGTTGACAGAGAGCTATCCATTCTCCACATTTTCTTTACCTTCTTTACGCTGATCTCTCCTCCTCCTCTTTTAACTTCCTCCCTCTTTCTTTCCTTTCATTCACCCTCATCCCTCTCCACTTCCTCTCAGTTTATTTCACCTACTAGAGTTACCTGCTCCTGCTCTGACATACACTGAACCTTCTCTGTCTGACACAAACACTTGCAGTGAAGCAAAGAGACAGGAGTGAATGCTCGATTGCTCGCTCCTACTAAACACAGACCAACTCGTTGACCCGTGCGACCTTGCAGACTGACAAGGAAATATGGCCTACACTCCAACAAAAACACACACAAACACATATCCACGTACTCTTAAATGCAGGCGCAAATGTTACACTCCAAATCCTCTCATTTCCTCTTTCCTGTAGCCGGTCAGTCAGGCGTGTGTGACACTGAGAGTATCGATGGCGGGGGCAGGCTTTGCTTGCCCTCTGAGACACGCACACCTTCACGCTCACACCCCCGTGGTCGCTAGAGATGTGGTTCAAATCCTGCCAAGCGACCCTTAACCGATACCCACGCTTAAACTAACTGCGTGTGTTTTTCCTGGATGGTCAAACGCACATTTCGGAGCTAAGTGATAATGAGGTCCTAGTTGAATGCAGTACCATGTCACTGCAGGGATTTATATGTGTGTGTTTGTGAGAGAGAGAGAGGGTGTGTTTGTCCAGCCAGACAGGTCATGGACTGTTGCTCTTTACTGAACCCTGTGCTGCTCCCCAGACAGTGGTCATCACCTGTGGAGGGTCTGTCTTTCTCCACTGTTTTACCTTCGCTCGGCTCAGTGTGTCTGTCTTTTAACATGTTTTTTTGTATCCATGACCTCTAAAGTTATTAAAGTTACGCAATATTCAGTGATATACTTTAACAGCAGGCGCTGGCTGAAGTGGGGTTAGAACTGAATTGATGATTTAGGGAGTAAATGTATACAAGTAAACAAAAATAAAAAATCAAATTCATGATTTGATTTAGGTGTAAAGTTTCTGAAATGAAAGCCTTTGAGACAGAAACACTGGGCACATTAGAATGTGTAGACAGCAGGACAAACAACAGAATAATTGGTTTGTCAAGGGACACAAAACCTATCCTTGCTATTTAATTCAAGATCCCCATAAATCACGTAAGATGTCCATGTTTACATATTCCTGACAGGCTGCTTCTTGTGACTGTTGGAGTAATGACTCTCTCATTAGCACAGGTAGAACGAGATATTGTTATACCACTACAAAATGTCCTGGATAGTTTGGTGACATCCACAGCAGAAGGAGATGCTCTATGAACTTTTACCAAGTAGTTTTAGTTTCTTAAACTTATCCATACTAGAAGCAGATCAGAAAATGCTTATGTAAGTTGTTTTAGAAGTAAAAAAACTATTTTTCCATTTAGGTAAGAGGACTTCTTACTCTTGTTGATTTCCATTTGAAAAGTCACTTTAACACTGTGGCATTTAAACCTTAGTCAAAGGATGCTGTCCTTGTTCCAATGAATGATGTAATTACTGTTTACATTTTAAAGATACAAAACCAGGTCTGATTTACCCCAGATAGGTATGATTAAGCACTGGGAATGTGTTTTCCTATTTTTTTTTTTACATATTATGGTCCTAATCTTTAAAAAAGTACTTTCCCACTTTCCTTTTCTTTGAGCATTCTTTTATCTCTGTTCTGCACAGAGAAAATAAATGAGGCATCTTCTCTTGATTAAACTCAGTTCACCTGTATTCTGCATTATCAAGGAATCACTCAGTGCTACACTTTTTTTTACTCATTTTGGACACCAGCTGTGTGTTTGTATGTGTTGGTTTCTCTATTTTAATTGGCTAGCGATACAACCTGTTGTGGTAGTACTCGACTGGTCTTGGTCTTGGGACCGCTCTCAACCGAGTAGAAATGCAGCCTTGTCTCCTCAGTCTATGTGCTCATAAGTTAGCCAGTTGTGTATAGACTACTACTGTATGTGTCAGTGCATTAGTTTCAGGCTATGTAGCTAATGTGTAAGTTAAGTTACCGCTAATATCAGCTTAACACAGCTCCCAAAATTGAAGCTACGTACAGTGTTGCCGTTCATTCTTTGGGTGAGAGCATAGATTGTATATTTTATATATATACATATAAGTATATTTCTAAAGCAGCAGGCTCTGCAACCTGAATAGTCGCCCCCTGCTGGCCATTCGATAGAATTCAGGTTTAAGGGATTTCCACGTTCGCATCAGTTTGCTGACCAGAAGCTTCCCGCTTGGGTGTGAGCTAACTTAGAGGTGTGACAGCAGTGCGCCTCCACTCTGCTCTGTATAGCTGTAGGCACATGGCACGTAAGAGAGCTAATTCTGAATATTCTGATAATATACAATTGCGGATCAAATCAGGGTGACAGTTACTTTTTTTTTCTAAATCGCCCAGCAAAATGTGATTCAGCTTTTTGCTTTCTGCAGTTGCCATTCATTGTTTGCTTATTTGCATTGCTTTGGTCTTTCTCTTTAGGGACGGAAGGTGTTCAGATGAAGGATCACACAGATTACTTCTGTGTTGCTTTGTAGTTGGCATTGCTTTAAGTTGTGAAGCTGTGTTCAGATGCTCTCAGCCTTCTTGAGCTGTGTGTAGGTGGAGAGGAAGCCGCTCAGTAAGCCTGCTACCATAAACTGAATGTTAACACGAGCGAGGGTACGAGGGGTTGTGTGTTTGTGTTTGCGTTGCTCGGGTAGATGATTTGTCTGATTTGTGTGTTTAGGGTCTTGCTTGCATGCATTTCTGTGTGTGTTTAATAAATGAGGAAGGGCAACAAAGGTTGAGCGCTGCGCTTGCTCCCCAGCCGGCTTCGTTGTATCATAGCAACTCCACATGAATAATAATCATAAGCACACACACAAACAAACAAACACATACACAATAATGAGCCATTCTTGTTCAGCTACTCTGGTTAATCTCACTCAGCTGTTTCTACTCTACACTGAGATCCAGTTTACAGTAAGCATTCATTTTCTTTGGCTAAACCCTAATGGTGATTTGGATTTTAAATTATTTTTGGCATTTCAGTCTTAATGAGCTGGGTAATAGAAATGTGCCTGTTCTGTTTTCACAAAAAAAAAACTGTTTTACTTTTTTTTCACTCTGCACTATACAATTGGTTCTTTTATGAAGATTAGATGACAATGAATTTATTATGATTTCTATTCACTTGTGCCTTAACTCAGTAATCAATTAGGTAATTAATGATGTTTTTTTTTTTGTCCGAATGCAGAATTGTGTTTGTATTGTAAAGATTACGCCAATTTCACACATTACTAGTCACAGTTAGGCTGCACGCTTTCACGTTCAGTTCTGAACAACTGTAAACACTTTTGATTTCTGCCATGGTCAGAAAAGCGTCCTACTAACAAGTTCTTCTCTGATAAAACCTTCTGGCATCACTGTCAGGATGATTTTGACCATAATACTAAGACTGATTTTAGTCGAGAGCCTCATCACGAATACAGAACCTCAGACCACCATGGCAACCAGAAACCGAACAATAGTCAACGCAGAAATGAACAATGGGTTGCAATAAAGCTTGTGTGTAAATGTTGGGAGTAAATGTGTTAGTTTTTTAGGTAAGAGGGGGAATATATTCACGTCTATAACTGTAGTTCTAGTATTAAAAGAAAGAAAAAGAATGAATTACATACTTTTTGAATTTTTGAACTTATTGTTTCTTTAACCTGCAATTTCCAGTTATGCTCCAGTGTGTGATTTCCTCCATTTCCCACACTGCTATGTGAAAGCTGCTGCTGCATCTTTGAGTGTGGACCAAACCACTGCAGCGAGACCGCAGACTCTGGTGCGGTTAGCTTGTGATGTGCAAGCAAACAAACCATCCACAGGTTTTTTTATTATAGCAGATAAGTGATTTTAGCATTATATCAAAAGCTAAACTATTAATAAACCCATCGGCTGACCATGAAATCAGTTCAGGAAGCGATCTTATATTTTATCTGTATAAGCCATGTATATATTTATGCAACCACGGGTGTGTAAGCATACCCAACACGTGTTTAACCATGACATTGCACTATGGTCTGCAAATATCTGCTCAAGAAATCCTTTTGGCTGTTTCTGGATGAACAGTACGTACAACAAAGTGGACCCAGAAATGTAAGGTACTTTGCTGTTTTCTTCAACAGTGGTCAATTGGAAGTCAATAAAAGTAATTTGGACAGATGGACAGAACTGACGAAAGCCAGTGAAGCAGCACTTACACTGTTTACAGTGTTTCAATCGGTCCAACACTGAAGAAAATAGCAATTTAACTGTGCTCTTAAGAGTGTGTGTGTATTTTGGACGGAAAATAGTAGTTGAATGAAAAGTGTTCTTTTATTGACCTCACTGCCTATCAGTTTGGTTTTCTGCCAAAGCCTGTAAACACACTTTGAAAGAAGCCAAAACACAAAAAATCTGCTCAGAAGTTAAACCAGCAGCTGCAGCTGTTAAATTCAGCCAGCATCTGTTTCTACCAGAACAAATAGTACCTAGTATTAAAGGCAGAGCTGTGGACAATTGTTATTCTTGAAAGTTTTAAATGGCTGATTTCTAGTTTTCAGTAAAAATATGTTGAATACTGCAAATGTATAATAGCTGTATTGTACATTTTCTCTCTTTCTCTGTTGTCATTTCCCCACGTCCACAATAGCTCACTGCTTCCTTATCAAAGTAAATATCAACAGTGTATAATTGTTTTATTTTGTTTGTGTGTTTGGGCCAAGCTACTTCCTTCCTACGCCTTGTCCGGCTGGTTGCTGTAGTGTGTCTGTGTGTGTATCTGTCTCTGTCTTTGTCTCTTTCCAAGTCAAATAAAAAGGTTGGGTCAAAGGGCTGGACGGGCAGGGACTGTCCCAGCAGTCAACATGACAGAAGAAAGAAAACAAACAGTTTCTTGGGGAAGTTGGGAAATAAAGAGAGATATCAGGGATTGTTTGTCACACACACTTCCTTCTTCTTTCGAATACTTGACCTTTGCCCATCTCTCTTCTCATATGCGGCTCTCTCTTCCTCCCTTCTGTCATTTCAACACTCAAGCGACTTCTTGACGTCCCCTCTCCATCACTCTCCTCGCTCTCTGTCTGTCCTCCCACTGTTTTAGGATGTCACACGCTAGAACTGCACACACACAAAGTCCGACACTGCAAACACACACAAAGAAAAGGGACCCTGTTTTAATAAACAAGCAACCGAGTGTGTGAGAGTAAGCAAGCTTTTACTGGCGCCTCTTATCTTGCTTCCTTTCGACACACACACCAAGAAAGAACACTGAACTGCCTCAAAGCCTGAATGTCGTCTTTGAGAGTCATTCACCCTCCTGACACACACGCACATCACAAACACACAGCCTGATTCTTTCCCTCTCAGTAACACACTCCTCCGACAACCAACATGGACCGGCTGTTCTGTGAAGTGGTTTGATGAAAGAACCCTAACAGTGGTCTTGGTTCCTCAAACACACACATATGTGCCTACATGCACACTAACCGTCTATATATGACTCTAAATTGTGGAAAGAATAGTGTACTATGTTCATAATTAAGTGTCCCACAAGTCAAAGGTTTTCAAAGAGCTGTATGGCATGTTAGGCGTATAAGATGTTTCTACTAACTAAGACACAAATCAGGACCCAGGTATAGCCAAATAAAAATTATTATCAGTCTGATTGGGTCCAGGTAAGATCTTGTTCTATAGGTGCAGGTGTCAGGTCTGTGTGTCAGTATGCCAAAATGACTCGCTATCAGCTCAAATGATGGGTCATTTTCATAGCAGGAGAAAAATGTTTGGTTTCAGGTGAGAGAGGGAACTGAGAGACAAACAGTATGTTGCGTTGACACTAAGCGAGTCCAATTTAAAATTGTATGTTTTTCTTTCGGCTGCTCACTGAGTCAGCGTTTTTCTCGTCTAAAAAATTTTCTTTTCCAAAACCAGAGAGAGAGCGTCTCTAGAGGGGAGAAATCTTAAATTTCTGTCTAGTTTTTTGAACTTTCTTTGTCGTTCTAATGTTCTCTGTTATCGTTATTGCAATCATGGATAAATGTTTTTATCTCCACAGCCCAGCAGCTTGGGAAGGACTCCTACTTTTTTTTTATAAGCTGCGATTAAATCACTATTTCATTCTACACCAGAAACAGAAAAAATAATTTGATGTTTTATATACTGTATATAGTGTATATAATTGTTTAAATTGTGTATAGCTGTACGGAAACACAGTTGATGTGTTCACAGAGAGCAGCAGGCTGAACAGGCTGTTTCTCTCCCACTCCTTACCAGATGATGGCCATGAAGCCTATTTGTTATGCCTTTTGTTGTTTGCCAGCTGAAAATATGATATGTACATAGCAAAGAGACGGACAAAAAATTAACTTTTTTCCTATTGTTCAAGTGCTTCACTGTTTAAGAATCACAACATATTTTAAGTTTAATTTTTTAAATTGAAAATAAGGAAAATATACAAAAAAGTTTGGAGATATGTGCACAAACATAAAGGAGAAAAATCAATAAACAATGGTAGAAATTATGCTATACTGCGACATAGCAGCAGACGATACAGGTAACATACACTGAAAAACAAGAAAGAGAATTAAGATAAAACAAATAGCAAATAAATAAATAGACGAGGAGCACAAAGGAGCCCGTTAAGAGTCATAAGCAAGGACTTAAAACAACATATAAAACAACATATAAGCTTGTTTTTTGCCTTTTTATTCATTCTTATCTACAGCTTTCAGCGACTTAACGAAGTTTACAAAAAAGCATATCAGGTGACTGTGTGCAGAGATCTCTATGAAAACAAACTGAAAAGGCAAATGGCATTTTGGAAATGAGACCGCTTCATGCAGATGCAGCCTAGTGTAGGTGCGTATCTGTGTGTAATCACATGTGTGTGAACAGATCCAGAAGAACATAGACATCTGTTGGTACATTCGCTTTTGTTTAACACTTTGATGTGTGGTCATGGAAATTGCTTTTATCTCCCTTGTTTGTGTGAGTGTTTGTTCATTAAGGAGATTATGGATTAATTAGTTGCTTTTAATGCAGACATGTATGCCGGGAGAGAAAGTTGAACACAGAAAGGACAGAAAGGAAAAAGAGGATGTGAGAATAATTGAAAATGTAGGGAAGGAAGAAATGATGCTGGAACGTGTTTTTTCTGCTGCTTGGACTCCAGATTGATGCAACGCAGCACTAGCTGAAGGGACATTGTTGCTGTGAACTTTTTCTGCATGTTAGTGTTTTCAGATCGTTAAAAGTTTATGGTCAAGGCAAAAAAGGAAACACAGAAACTTAAATCTTACTGTACATCTTTTGATTTATTATTGACTTGTTAATATTATAGATCACCTACTCCGCTCTTATGATTTAAGGATTTTGGTCTTCTTCTGGTTCCATGTCGTGTGTTCTACTGTTTTACCTTGTTTATTCTTGCGATGATTTTGTGTTGGTTCTCATTCTGTTTTCTTGTCTGACTTCTTAGTCCTGTGCCTTAGTTTTTGTGCCTTGGTGTGTACTCCTGGGGCCGTATTACAGAAACTTCCTAACCGGCAGATCCTATCCTAGCTGCTTGAGGCGTTATTACCCATAACGTAAAGGCTTCATGTAACAAAATGATCCTAATGCAAGTCTTTGATAGAAGGAGATCGTTAGAGACAAGAAA
>JAPMOB010238874.1:0-20755 GCA_029875015.1 Lepomis gibbosus | reverse complement strand
GTTTCAGTACCTCTGGTCTCTCAGAGGTTCAGCTACCTCTAGTCCTGCAACCTCTGGTCTCTCAAAAGTTCTGCCACCTCCGGTCCTGCTTCCTCTGGTCTCACAGAGGTCCTGCTACCTCTGGTTTCAGTACCTCTGGTCTCTCAGAGGTTCAGCTACCTCTAGTCCTGCAACCTCTGGTCTCTCAAAAGTTCTGCCACCTCTGGTCCTGCTTCCTCTGGTCTCACAGAGGTCCTGCTACCTCTGGTCTCACTACCTCTTCTCCACATTTCCCACCCTGTCCTACCCTGGTTGCTAGGCAGCGGCCAGAGGAGAGTGAGACACCGAGCTGAGCTGCTGTCAGCGTCGCCATGGCAACTGCGTGAGTGATTCAGGTGGAGGTCAGGGAGACTCTTCTCTTTTTTCCCCGTTTCTGCCTCCTCCTCACGCCTCCCGTCTCTCTATTGCTTTTATTCTTTCTCCCTTCAACGCCTGCCTTTCATTTCAGCTCTGCCTTTGTCTACCTTTTTTCCCCTCCTTCCCCTCCCATTTTCTCTTATTTCATCTCTCTGTGATGTTAATCACAGAGAGAATTAGAGAAGGGGATGGAGGCGCATTGATCCACACATGCACACTGATCTCTTCATAATACAGAGAGACGGGAACATTTAACTGAATCTAACAGGCTCGTCAGGAGGTGCGCACACACATACACGCTCCACACGCCGGCACTCACCTCTGCGACTTTCTCTGTTAAGCTTGGCTGGATCTTCGTAGTCGCCCACCCAGTTACACTCCACAGGCATGGAGATGGGCCTCAGCCTGCCTACAAGTGCACACACATAATTATAAAACTTAAAGGTTGTAATATTTAGGAGGATCTTTTGACAGAAATGCATTATAATCTACATAATTATGTTTTCAATGGTGGATAAAGTCCTTACAAAATGAACCGTTATGTGTTTATTACCTTAGAAAGAGCCATTTCTATTTACATACACCGCTGGTCCCTGTGTTTCTACTGTAGCCCAAACTACTAGACAAACAACTCTACCTAGCGCATTTCCTCACTACGTATGACCATGTACGAAGAAGAAGGAAGTAGTAGTAGTCGACTGGTTTACAAGAAGTACGAAAAAAGAGAAATTTGGACAAACAGAGGACCACATTTATTTTTTAGCACAAGAGCTGGTCACTGTAGCTTCTCCTGAGCGCTTTGAAAGGGAAGGTTGAGCGGTGACTGATGGTGCATTCATGTGGTGTCAGAATGATCTCCTTAAATCTTTATTGCAAAAAATGGAACAAAGTTTACACTGGACATAAAGAAGCATACAGAACAGTATAAACATATATAAGAAGACACAAATAATAAAAACTTTGGCAGTGAGCCATTTGTTGCAACTTGCAACCCTCATAACTAGATTTCTCTAAAACTTATGCGCTTAATTATTAATATTCTCCTGAGTCTCCATTTTTATGTTCTGATATGTGATATTCTTGCAAAGATTTCCTCTATTTTATCCACAACGTATAGAACTGCATCACTTCCTAAAACTTTCTATTAACCTCCGTGGTCTGGCAGATAGATTCCTGGCCTCATAATTATTTTTTGAAGTGCTTCAACACAGCAGAATGAGATTGAACTCAATCCCTCCTCTCTTTTTCTCTCCCTCTCTCTCACACGCACACTCCAATTACCATATGTGGGCGTGGTGCAGTACACGGGCTCCTCCTCTTCTCGCCGGCGAGTCTCTTGATCCAGGAAGGAGTTTGGTGACTCAGAGCGCTTGGCAACGCTGACGCCACTGTGGTTGCGAGATGCCTCATCTCCAGACAAGGCTCCGGTCTCATCTCTATGGAAACAACAGAGGCAGATTTACCAGCAAACACATGAACATCCAACATGTCAAAGCTCCTCTTTGCTGACGCCACTTTCTTGTCAGCTGAACTTTTGTCTTTGAAAGTACTTGGACACTCTACCTTGGTGTGTACGGCTCAGCAGGTGGAGGAGGGATGTGAAGGTCCTGGAGGGCAGAGCTCTTGGTGGGTGTGCCGGAGGGTGTGGCCGAACCGCTGCCTGGGCTTCTGGTTGGCTGCAAAAAGCAAAAGCAGATATTTAAAGGTCTGTCTTGAATGGATTTATGATTTGAGATATTATTTTTGATTTATCTGAACTTATAATAACTGTTGCAGCCAATATGGCTGTTTTAATGTCTCTGTGACAATTGATTGATTGGTTAACGCTTACAGACTAAAGGAATATGAATAACCAGACACATTCAGACTTAATGAGGTGTTTTAAAGGTAATAGGAGCCTGCTTTTTTATCTTTATCTATTTTGTATCTATGGGTACCATGTCCATACTGACATATTGATCATACGTTTAAACATTAATAGTTGTATAAATGACTTAAGCAAATTAGAAGCTGCTAAACCAGGCGACCTGTGGGGATTAAGTGATTTTATACATCCAAAAAACGAGACCAGGCGTTTAATGGAGACCTGCGTTCATTTGTCAAAATGTGTGCCTGCACGAGGCCAGTAAACGGGGTAGGCAGCTATTTGGAACTCGGCTATTAAGTGAAGTTTTACGGTACACATTGGTTTAAGTTTGATTGTTGATTGTTATTCAAGCCATTCATTTAGCCACTTGGAATCAATTCAAGTCTAGTCAATTCATTTACAAAGCACATTTAAAAACAACCAATGTTGAGCAAAGTGATATACAAAGGTATGTAATTAAAAATTAAACCAATCAAATAAAAAATGAACATAAAACAAACAAGACAGTTAAGCACGACTGTTAATGGGAAAGTTATTCCACAGTCTTGGGGCCACAACTGAAAATGTACAATCACCATTTGTCTTTATCCGAAACTGTGGAATGGCTTAAAGGAACTGGTTTGATCATCTCAGGGGCCTCAGACTGAAACAGTAGAAGGAGATCTGAAATATACAATGGAACCAATCCGTGTGCCTTAAAAACACTTAACAGCACTTTAAAACCAACTCTATGTAACAGGCCTTCCCAGTGAGTTGAGCACAATATCGGGGAGATATGGTCCTTCTGCCTTGCACTAGTCAACAATCTAGCTGCCGCATTCTGAACAAGCTGCAAGAGTGATAATGATGAGTCACAGATGCCAGAGTACCATTGCAAATCAGGAAAATGAAAGTGCATGTATAACAATCTCCGAGTCCTCAAGAGAGAGAAAGGATTTTAGTCTTGCAATTATAAAGCTACCTTTGACAACAGAATTAATTTGTTTGTCGAATTTTAATGCTGAATCAAAGATAACACATAGACTTCTTGCAGAGGTTGCACATTTGTGGACAAGTGCCCCACACTTTTAGATAGTTCCTCAACTAAGTTAGGGGTTCCAACTGGGATAACCTCCGAGTGTCTGCTGTGTACGGCCAGCGTTCACCCCAACCACTTCTCTATGAAATCTGAGTGGTACGTGAACATGACTGTGAAAATATTTGCCAGTGAATATATTTGAAAGCAGGTTTCACATTCTTTAAAGTGTATAAAAATCAAATTAGTAGCATATAAATGTACACTTTTAATAAGCCAAAAAAGATCCTTTAAGAGTCACGCCTAAAGTGGTCACACAAGAAAAAACATGGTGTAGGGCAGAGAAAAAAACTGTTTTGTGTTTCCTCCTGATTGTGTAGATAATCAGTGTTAATTAGGGAGATACATTTCATAATTCGCAGAGCACTGGGAATGTGGGTGGATGGTGCCATCAGTTTTCATTTCCCATTGATTCCAGTTTGTTTCAGCTGGCAAACAAAACCATGCTGAGCCACAGTACCCTGACCTAATTACACGCTTTGGCTGCCGTCGTACAGGGAGTGGGAATGCTGTGGGGAATTATGTGGGCCAGTGCAGTGTTTTAATAAAGTCTATAAAAGGTAGAGCTGGTCCCACCTGCAGAGCTAGGGGTTTCCAACGCATGTTCTTCAGCAGTGCAGGGGCGGAGCTGAGCGTGCTCTGCGGACGCTTCTTCAGGGTCAGGGACACGACGCCTTTATCGGCCCTCAGCGAGCCGACCAGGTTACGCAACTGCCAGCCCACCTGTGGCCGGAAGAGGACAGTGGGGAAAAAGGAGATGATTATCCATCAGCTGGGTAATGAAAAACACAATCACGGTGTTATATTCAGCACGTAGCTTGAATGCGGTCCATGTCGTGATTGGATCTCGCTTGTTGAGCCTTCTGTGCACGGCAAGTGGGTGTGGAGGTGGTAAGTCTATCTATAGAGCTTTCTGTGATGTAACCTGCCCTCAATTTGAAAACAAATGCATCTTATGATATATCTTCCTACATTTTTAGCTAGTGTTTTTCTTTGTGTGTAGAGAAATGTGTGAACAAAAGTACAAAAATGGCTACTATAAAGGTCACCAGTTCTTTTTTTCTTGAAGACTCTCCTTTTGACCTTCTCCCATCTGTGCCATGTTGGGAGATATTTTCCAATTAAGCCAAACACACTATCTTAATTGCATTTACTGGACTGACCTGAGATCTGATCATAATGCAAGAAGAGGTGCCGAGAGGGTTGGAAGATCTCATTAGACTTATTGCAAAGCAAGCCACGTGCATTTGCATCTTGTACGAGTATGGACACAATCTGCAATAAATCGACCTACCACCAAGGGCGTCACTTTGTGTTGAAAAGTGGTGGGGACATTTAAGGGCTCAGATTAGGGGTGAGACAAAACACTTAGTCCGTGAGACGTGATAATGCACAATATCGATGTCATGAGAACAAGACAAGATACTCCAATGCTATTTTAAAAAACTCTTAATTTTCTGCATTCTAGAGACATTTTCTGCACCAATTGATGGTGGAAATGTCACTATTTATATGAAGGGAAACAAAATCCATGTAGCCAGTGACCAATCAGAATATAAAAATATGCAGTTATCAGCAGCTTGTTTTTTTAGCCTAAGTTACTTTTTTTGAACAATGCAGATTTGTTTCTTCTATGTTCACATCACATTTCATGTTTTCCTTTTGTGAAGGTAAACCTTTTCTCATTGAGTCTTTATTGTTAAATTTTTTAGCAAATGCTTTCCAAAAGGGGTGGGGACAAAAATAGCCATTTCAAAAAGTGGTGGAGACATGTCCCCAGCTGTCCCCACTGTAAATAACACCTAAGCCTACCACACAAATTCAAGGCACATGATTGCAACTGGTTTTAAATACCAATTTGATTTACAGGTCTTATAATACAAGAAAATATTTTATATTAAGTGATTTTTTGGCCACATGGACCAGCAAAAAGATGCTGAGAACATAACATTGTCATTCCATCATTTTTTAAGTTGCTATAGTTAACTTGTTAAGCACCTAACAAATGTAAGTCCAATATTCCCTCTCTTTTAGCTCTGTTTTGGTCCTAAAAACCAAACCAATGAGCTGAAAGACACAAAAAGGCTTCCTACTGTAGAGCTGCAGGGTTTCTGTGGCATTTATCTTTGGAGTCATGATTTTGAGTGACCTCTTTCACATTACACATTGTCCTCTGATCGATTGTTATTATAAAAATATTGATTATAGCAGCTTTAAATGTTTGTTTGCATCGGCAAGATATGTAAAAACAAGCACATAAATATTATATTCTTCAGTTATATGTGTTGATACACAAGATTTCAAAAAGAGAGAATGGTCCTTTAACAAGCACTTTACCCCAATAATTTCAATTAGATGTAAATGCACTTAACACACACACACAATCTATAGATGATAACCTGAATAAACACAAAAATATATATACAGAACAAACAGGCAGCGCACAAACACAGAAAGAAACCCACCACAGTCTGGTGATTGACTTGAATGACTTCATCCCCTGCATGGATCTTCTTACAGCGGTCAGCTGGAGACTACAGAGGCACAGAAGACAGAGACAGAAGGAAAACAGACGACTATGAATTGATCTGAGTTTATTGATCCCTGCACACTAGTATGGGCAAGCTGTTTTACTTCCATACAGTACATTATAGCAGAGGGAATGCCTTGCAGAGTCACCCATGTGGAATCTGAAATGCTGTTATGGATCCAAGTGTTGTCAGTTTTGTAGATATTCTGAGCAAGAATCTGTTTTCTATAACCTTCAACCACCCAGGCCTCGACTGGGAAATCCACTTCTTTGGTGTTTGTGGGAAGTATTAATAGTAAGAGTATTGCTGTTGCGGATAAAGCTAACTGCCCAGCTGTGGTTCAGTATGTGAACGTGTTGCATTGGGATTGTGAGCCTCTTACCCCTTCAGTAGTTCCTGTGATCACATGGAGGCCGTCATAGGTTGACTTGATGTACATCCCCTGATGGACAGGGAAAGAAAAGGCTAAAAAGTTTGGTTTTTCGTTTAAACTTTAGTATCTAATCCACTCAAATCTGAATCTTTTCGATTCCCTTATCTTCTTAAATGTTATCTAGGTTTACATTTTAACAATAGCAAGTAACTAAAAGGTAAAATGGCTGCACCTCACATTTGTCTTATCACCTTTTGCTGCCTGATAAGCCAGAAACACTGCTGTTTTTAGTGGCAGCCTAATTAATGTTCACAACCTGTACCAACAGCCTGAAAATTCGATGAGCAGCAGAATATATGAAATCTTAATTAAATGTGTCTGACACATTAATTTAACAGCTGTTTGCTTCTGTGCTTCCTGATTCAGAGCCACAAAGCTGATCAGATTAAAATGTTGATAATCAGAGAACAACAAAAAGACAGACAAACAGAACCTGAAATAACCGGCCACACACAGTTTATAACATACTAAAGCCCAGTAGATAGCGTCATTACCAGGCCTTCAGAGGGTTTGATGTTGGTGAGGTGAACCAGCTCGAGGTGGGCTGACTGAGAAACCAGCGGGTCTGACGACACACACACGATGTGCTCACATACCTCCGACAGAGTCTTGCACTACAGAGATGAAGAAAACGAGAGAGGACAGGTAACAATATGCAGAGCTTTTATAAAACAGGTTCACCAGCGGTGCTTTATTAAGAGATAAAAACAAAAGAAAGAACATAAACAACCCAAACACCTTGTGTTTGTCAGAATCAGGGCTTTTCTAATAAACTCTTTTAGCTTCATGCCACAAAGGATGTTAAAGATATTGTTTTTATATTAAATGTTTTTTATTTGACTTTACTGAGAATATACACATTTTCCCTCATAATCTTTAATACAATGGCTCAGAATTGACTTTGTTAGAGGCGGCCACCATTAACACAGCTACCTGTAGCACTTTAAAGGGGTCAGCTCACAGAAAATTACAAAAAGAGAACTTACTTTCCTTAAGCAGTATCTATACAGATAGTTTTATTAGTCTAGTGTTCTCAGACATTAATCCTCTAAAATACCTGCCTCCACATCCAATTTCACAACGGTGAATTTCATTTGCGGTGTCCACAGCATTGAAAATGTACATGTAAAAAAGTATTTTTTGCAGAAACTGCAGACTCCCCACAACATGCTGTCACGGTACCCTGGTAGAAAGTGGTGTGAATAAAAACTGCTGACAGCGCATCTGCTAGATAATCCACAAAAGTGGCTCCCAAACTTCTTCAAAACACATTTACAAAAGATATAAACCTTCTAGCTGTATTGACATGATGATGATTGAAATGATAAGCTTCATTATATTTTGCTCCATTTGTTGTTTATTCCCTTTCTCTGTAAGTCTGCACTTCACATTCCTTCATCTTGGTGAATACATTTTGTCTAACCTTAATCTGAATGGCCTTGCTAGCAGCGCAGCGCTCTTTGTTTCTGTCATCCCTGAAGGAATCAGATTCACAGACCTTTTTCACAGCAGACATTTTAACTTGCCACAGCAGGTGACGCTCAGATGGAACTAAGAACATGAACGATGGCTCCGTTACAGCGATTACTGATGACTACTGTTTACGTATTTTTAAAACATTGCACCTTATTGGTAAATGTAGAAACACCTGTGTTGACAAGTCAAAAATGTCTGCTGTGAAAAAGGTCAATGAAAGTTTAGCTGCCTACAAGGCTAGCAGTGCACCCGAATAACATTTTATGTGAATGCAGAATTAAGTATGGAGCTCCCAGGAGGAGGTTAGCCTAGCTTAGCATAAACAGTAGAAGCAGGGAGAAAACAGCTAGCCTAGCTCTTTCCAAAGTAAAACTTCACTTCTAATGTTTACAAATGAACACATAATTTTATTTTTTATAAATGGCACACAAATGTGTTCAATGTTCAATTTTGGACAGAGCCAGGCTAGTGCTTCCTGTCCATGTCATGCTAAGCTAAGCTAATCACTTTTTACTGAAGCTTCACATTTAACAGACAAGAATAAAATTGACTTTCTCATCCATCTCTTGTCAAGAAAGTGAAAATGCACATTTCCCAAATGTCAAACTAATACCCTTAAAATACTGTTTCTGTGTTTGTGGAGTTTTGTGTGAGTGGGTATGAGGCGACAACAACAACAACAGGACCCGTCAACACAGAGCAAATAAGCGACAGCTGGATGAGGAAGCAGGACTCACCACATGAAGGATTTTGTTCTCCGTCTCAAACACCGTACAGTCCTGGGGGAGAAGCAGAATTTAATGTAGTGCGAGCAGAACATCCTGTCTTGCAAAAACTCAAAAACACAAACACCATCATGCTGCTGCTTCTGTATACTGTCTGGGCCTCACATTACTGAACCATGCACCTGCACACTCCATACCCTCGCAGAAGGAAAATACGCCCACACAAAGAGACACGTTTAGCTTTTATTTACACACACATCAGTCACACAAAAGACAGACTGTAAGGACATAAATAGCGAAGAATCGAGTTTCGCTCAAGGATGCAGAGAGCAGAGTCTGCTGCATCACACCCACACACACCGTTCTTAGGGGGATATGACAGCCATGGCAGAATACGAGCTATCAGCCTTCAAAAAACACACACACAAACAATTCCACACACCTGCTGTACAATGGTGGTGAGCTCCAGGCAGAGCTGAATGACATTATTTCGGGTTACTGAGTAGTCTGCCACTGCAGCAAAGGGAGACCTGGGAGGAACAGATAACACAGCAGTATGTCTTCAAATGTTGCTGCTGCATTAGATACTGTACAGACGAGATGGAAAGGAGCATAGTTAGAGAGGCAGATGTTGTGTGTCCGCGCA
This sequence comes from Lepomis gibbosus, assembly GCA_029875015.1. Taxonomy (NCBI): domain Eukaryota; kingdom Metazoa; phylum Chordata; class Actinopteri; order Centrarchiformes; family Centrarchidae; genus Lepomis; species Lepomis gibbosus. The sequence goes on along the minus strand of JAPMOB010238874.1, from coordinate 11,606 downwards.
CACAGACACACAAATTTATAGGAAGTAGTTTTACCACTCAGTCATGAGAGGATCTGTGACGTATGTTATAAATCAGAGATATCACTGATAACAAACTCATTTCTTAGATTAATTAACTTTATTTAGTGACTGATGACTCACCTTCAATTATTTATTATTTTGTTTCATTTTTGCTTTACATTTACTAAAGTGTAAGAGGTTTTCATGAACAGGTGACCGTGTATGAAATGATTTATCACCACATTATCAAAATTGATCTTATTTATTACATCCAGTATTTTTATATGTTTAATTAAGAGTGTAATGTTGTGGTTCTCCTTTGAAATACTTTAGTGTTAAATAGAGCTGCAGCTACTGATTATTTTCACTATCAATTATTTTTTAGATCTGTCACAGACACAGATTGCCATTTCTCAGTGATTAGTTGCCAAACATCAAGAAGGCGGTCTTAACTGATAACGATCTTTCCTGAAGTAGGTTAAGTTTCCATCTGCATCTATTTGTTAACATAAATGAACCGATCCTTTCTTGTTGTTTGCAACCACAGCATGTGGCTTGTTAGTAACTGGTACAGCCAGAAGACTTGTGGGTAAATAAAGACAGATCAATTAACCAGCACTTATAGTGCTGTGACACCAACATATTCAATTTACAATCATGTTTAACAGAGAAAAGCAGCAAATCATTACGTTTAAGATGCTGGAAACCCGGCCTCAACATGTGGCATTTCTCCTTAAAAGGTTACATAAAATACAAAAATTATTGACTGATTAGTGGCTCAAATAATCTATTAATCAAGTCTCAAATCAAGTTATGATTGCAACATATAGTTAACGTCAAAGAGTCAATAGGATAAACTATGGACAAAGCAAATTTGGTGATTTTTTGGTGATTTAGTGAAATCATAATAGGGTACTGTCATGGATATGAATGGGCCTGATGCCCTGCCTGTATGTTACTGATGCACAGCTGAAAAGTATACACAATCAAATATACTGCTCACCTACATGCATTTTTCTCTCTATAAACCTGGAAGGGCTGCACACTCGCGCAGGCCTCACATGCAACCCCCCATTAACTGCTACAAAAATTTAAAAATGATCAATGAAACAACACAACGCACATAACAGTTTGGGTGGTCTGTATTGCTCAGAGATCATTGCTCTTGTGTGGGACCATTAACAGAGAAGCATCCAAGGTCATGAATGAGCTTAAATGCTCATAAGTAAGACAACATTTTGTATGAACTATAACAGCTCAGATATCTAAACCATTACAGGTGCGTTAAAGGGTACACTGGAGAATACTGCCCCTGACGCCTGGCTTCTTAAAGTGGAGATTCAACGGTAATGGTTTTCCACAAAGGGAAGGGGACACCGCTCCAGTGGAAGGATGAATGAACCTGCATTAGAGAACCAGGTAAATAGGCCATTCTGTTCTAAGTGCACCAGTTCACACACCTCGCTTGTCATTTCCATCCATGTTTTGGAAACCCACAAACAAAAAAGCACAGTTTAGGCCTAGCTTTTTTTAGAAAACTTTTTTAATGACTGAAATAAACAGTGTGTGGAAGGTTATTAGACCATTGTGGATTTATTAAGCTACTTTGCTACTGGCAGCATCAATTCTCAAAGTCTCCCGCATGTTTGTATGCACAGTCAGAGTTTCCAGTGAAGTGTGAGCATTCTGCTGTCGGGTTTGTTTTTATGAAATCTTTTTTTCCTGTGAGACAACGGTCCTTAAAGCCTTTTTTTTTGTGCAAACACAATGTTTATAAATGAGTGTGACATAGTAGACTATTCAGGTGTGAACAAGGTGTCAGTGATAAGGAACATGCTGCAACTAATGGAGCGTTAATGAGTGGATACAGACACAAAGGGACATCAAAATGAATATTACTGATATGGGGCACATCTACAAAGTCATTATCATAACACACACACCATTACTTCGCATCACTGTTCTAAACACCCAGATTTATATTCAGCCCTAGCCTCTAGTGTGTGATGAATCTGTGGTGTGTGTGTGTGTGTGTGTGTGATTTGGGTCATCAGTATTGAGGCTGAGTGGGCTATATATAAGCAGGACCTAAGGCTACACAGACTGTTTGCTAACTATCAGGCTCCAACCCTCAAACAACGCTGAGAAAACTTTTTTTACAGCTCAGCTGATCCTAAGATGATGGCTAAACAGACCTGTGTGTTGTGACCTGTTCATTGTGTGAGGGGAAGTACTTCAAGCTGCTAAAACTTCTTAAGAGTCGTAACTCAGTAAAATCTGACTACACACAGATGCGTATTTTTAGTTTCGGCATGACTTACACTTGTTACAAAATTAAAGACCCATATATCAGCCTAGAAATCAGAAAAAAAAGACTTTGCTTGATCAGAACTTGCTTGCTTGCAGAAGTTTTCTATGTCATAAAAGTAATCCAGTGATAGATGTCGGTACATTAATGGATACACCACAAACTGCTAACAGCTAATTTGGCATACTTTTAATGGTGCCAATTTGCCAAAATATAAACAAATATAAGTTTACAAAACGGCGCTCTGGGTGTCCCCACAGCTAACTACCTGTCTCTATGAAACAATCTACTTCTTTTTTTACGTCTCCCAGAGCATTATGGGAACTGCAGCCCCCAAATTGAAGCAAGACAAAAATGAATAACAGCATTAATGTTTTTTGGGTTATTTTTTTGGGCATGGTTTGATAGGACAGTGGATAGAGAGAGAGAGAGTGAGAGAGATAGGGGGTGACACGCAACAACGTGCGGCAGTCTGGACTTGAATCATGGATTCTGCAGTAAGGACTCATTCTTGTACATGGGGCACAAATTCTATCAACTGAGCTAACCGTGTCTTTTTGAGATACTCTTATCATTAATATTTGTACGAGTACCAAGGGGTTTGGTCTTTCATCGTACCAATGTCACAGAAAATAGTTATCTTAACTTGACAACTAAAACATAGAGTTATATAAAAGTGACTTCTTAACAGTTATGTCACCGTTTCAAATCATTGCACAAGGTAAACTACAGGTACAACAACACTTACGTTTCTTCTCCTATACCAGTTAACTCACCGTTGGTTTAATAAATACCCTGTAATTTGTAATGTTGTGTGCGACAGTCCCTCTAGGAATTACGTACAATTTTTCAATTCAGTGCCAATGTATGACTGTACGTGGTGTGTAGCAAGAAAGGGTGTCGAGGTATCATGAAGCGTATCTGACTTTTAGCCATACCATAGCCATTATTTATTGTGCCATAATAAAGACAATCTTTCCATAATCTTAACCATGTCATAGTTGTACAGGTATTGCAGAAAGCAATAGTTTAAGAAGAGACTTTGGCATTGGATGAATAAAAAGTCAGCATCTTTCCAGAATCATCCATTAGTTACGCTGTCCTGCTATACGCACCAAACTGGTGAACAACCTTATCTACTTTGTACAACTGGATACACATATAAGCACAACCATCCCTTTCTTCTGTGGTAAATGGCTGTTGTAGAGAAGAGATAATACACCTGAAGGTGCCCTGATATAGTCATGCCATTGTTCTCCTCCACCTCATCTGATGCTTGGATATGGTGTATTACAGCATACTGTGACTAATACAAGAAGAAAGATCACCAGAGATGAGTTTATATTTGAGGGGAGAGGAAACCCTGAGTAATGGTAAAACTAGTGAGCTCACTTTCTAAAACCTTCACACATCTCCGCCGTCTTCCAGACTTCCACACTTCTCTCTCACATTTCAAGCTTTTACATCTGTTTTCTACAAGCTTTAAAAATATGTCATTACAAATCGTCTTATTCTAGTCCTAAAGTTATTTCACTTCTATTTGACTCGAGGAAAAATAAACACTGAAGGGCAACACACACTGCCATCATCTGACACTAACCAGTGGTGGAAAAGCTATTCAATCCTTTACCTGCGTAAAAATACTAAAGCCACAGTGTAAAAGTATTCTACTATGATTATTAGTCCTTCAATAACAATCCTACTTAAGTAAAATTACAGAACCACTGGTAGCAACATTTACATTTTTAACACTGATGCATTATTGCTTGAGAGGGTTTTTACTGTTTAAGTCGTGGTGGAGCCAGTTTTAAGTACTGTCCTCCAGACCCTCCACAGAGTCACAAGATAAATCTGAGGGGTTCTCGAGATGATTAATGGCAGAGGAAATAAGATACAAGAATCTGTTGTCATTTTTTGCTCTTTTTGCGAAATATTGGAGAGTTTGCCCTCTCTTGGCCTTGAGCAGTTACTAAAATTAAACTATCTGCAAAGGGGAAATCACTCTGAGGTGGAATTGCTCGCAACTCATGGACTCATGTAACAAGAGGCCCCAAGTAGACTCTGCATTTTTGTAGGGAGTCACAAGCCAAAAAGGTTGGGAACCACTGGTTTAATCTTTAACAGTTCATTGTATTTCATTAGTATGCCCAATGCAAAGTTTTCATCTGAAAAGGAACTCTAACTATCAAATAAACGTAGTGGACTAAAAGATACAATATTTCTCTCTGAAATGTAGCTAAGAAAGTGATTTTGAACTATTTTGAGTGAGCATTGATTCTCTAAATACCAGCCAGCCACATATCCCCTATATTTTAAACACAATTTAAAGTGCTCATTCACTACATTGGTTATATAGTAATAGAAATACTACTACTGTATTTTTAGGCTATCAGCAAAATACACACATACATAAAGCCTCTAAGGCCATATGATTAATTCATAGGTAGGTGCCTTTAAATCAAATGTGCATATAAAGAGGAAACGAAGAGTTCAAAGAAAGGGAAATACTGAAAATATCAAAGAAAGGGAGATACTGAAAATTTCAGTCATTGTGGAATGATTATTTCACTTTTCTCCTTGACAGATTTAAAGAGGACGGGGTTGCCTTCTGCACAGTGTGTCGATTTGATGTCTATGTGGTGGTTTGTCACTACAGAGAAACAGAAAAGTATCAGGGGACATGAAGGCATCAGAGGCAGGAAAGAGATGATCGGTGCTGTACCCACGCTGTTAATTTATACATGAAAAGGTTGCAAAAATTACTTCTAAAGTCTTTATGCAAAGCTAGAATGTGCTGTACATTTGCTGCCTGAGTGCTGAACTGATGTTGCACTTTCCCTCCATCCCCGAGCGGTCTAATAACTAGCAATCAGGGAGAGATGAAGGTTCAGTTTTAACACGATTTATGCTAATTTGCTGCTGTAAACCTTTCAGGAAGGACTCATCTTGCTGGTATTAGTACAAGACCAATTGTAGCCCGACATACTTGGAAATCATAACCCTTTCCACATAGTTAGGATGTATTCATGAATTCAACATATCATTCACCACGCAGGTTTATTGCACTAAAGCATTACTCGCTCATACATTATTCCTAGGCAGCAGGAATCAATTTTAGAAGATGAGATTTTTCTGAAATAAAAGCTCCGATGGGATGATATGCATGTTATATTTACCGGTGAGCCCTCACACAGCTGTAAAATGTTCTTTTTTTCAAGTGTTTTATGTGTAATACGCATGGTAAAAACATAAAAAAAGGAGTCTTTGACAATGCCTACATGTAGATTTGTCTCAAGAAATGAAGAATAGAGAGCGTGAAAGCTCTGCTGAGTCTATCCCTTTCTCAACGTCGCTTTGCCATTTACAGTTGCATCATCGTGCGTGGGCGAACGCGTGTGCGCTTGCATAAGTGTGTGTCAGTGCGTGCGGATGTGTGTTTGTACGAGTGTGTGGGTGTTTCTATGGGTCTGAGAGTGCTTGTGGACGTGACTCTATATGCTTTTGTGTGTCTAGATGGCCTGAGGACAGATGTGGGTGCCCGGCATTTCAAGAACCGAATGTCAGAGACCTTTAGTTCTGTTTCTGATGTGTGTCGTGTGCAGGAGATCGAGTCGAGTCATAAATAAATGAAGCGACAGAGAGGAGAATAGAGCGAGGGAGAGACGGAGAAACATGGTGAGAAAAATGGTCTGACATTATCCCTCAGAAGAAAAAAAACATTTCTCAAAAGACATCAACAACCAACAGCTGCAGGAGAGTTTATGTTTTGCAGATTGGAGCTTTAGTTGTACAAACAGAAAAAAACAAAAAAGGCTCTACAGGCTCTGGATCAAAGACTTCAACAGGGACTCCATATTATGTATTATATACATGAGGGCTGCCTGCAGCTAGTGATTATTTGAAAAATGTCAATCATAACTGCATTGAGTGCAAGGTGACATCTTCTGTTGTCTTGTTTTGTTTAACAAAGAGTCCAAAACTTAAATATATTGACTTTAATGCAATAAAGCACTAAGCAATTTCAAAATAAGAAGATTTAAGAACCCTGTGCCAGTTAACTTTTGGGCTTTTTTCCTGAAAAATACAGTATTGGTATTGTATGTGTTCGACTAATTGCTCTATTTCTATTTCTATTTATTCATTTTAATTTTATTATATACTTCTGCTTTTGCGACACCTGAATTTCCCCTCTATGGATGAATAAAGGCTTAACTTATCTTAAATGATTAAAACATAATAAAATTGTTGCCTAAAGAATTATTCATTTGTGTCAATTTACTAATCAATAATTTGGATAATTATTTAATATACATTTATTTATACAAACGTCTTACTAAAAGGAGCATACTTATTCTGAAGAAAAAAAAAGATCTTAAAATATGCACCTTCCCGCTACAAAACAAACCAGAGATATCAGGAATTTCTGACATTTCAGTGAAAATATCTCCTGAAACTGCTGGCAGTTACATAAAATCAAATATTAACCCTAATAAAATGAATTCAGCTCTTTTAAAAGGTGCTATTCACTCTTTTGTATGTGGTTTCACTTGTTAACGAAACCAGCAGTTTTTTAGCTGATGTGACTACACAGCTAGCAGTGGATGTTCTTTCTATTGTGAGTTTGTGAATGCAGCCGAATTATTCATGCCATTAATGGGCCTTTTTCATGAAGACAACTTGACATGTCGCTGTTGGAAAAGCACAGCTGTAAATAATTGTGATGTCTGGGGCATTGGTAATGTTTTTAATAACTCTTGTGTTTTGCCTTTTATGAGAAAGTTACTCGGCTGATGTAATATTAAAATAGTGAAATAACTAATAAAAGAGAGGATCTCAGTGACAGAGAGCCTGTAAACATGTTACCTGTCCAGCCAGGCCAGCAGGCTCTTGGCGGCTGTGATGAGGTCGACCACGGAGGTCAGCAGATCGTTGGGGAGCCGCCGCGAGGACCTGCTCTCCGATTGGCTGCTGCGGCGGCGGCCGGAAATGAAGTTCTGTAGGTTTTTGGCCGAGGCGCCGAGTTTGTGAGCCAGAGTCCTGACACTCTCCGTCTCCAGACCTGAGTTCTACACACACACACACACAGACATCAACAAAGATTAGCCAAACCTCCAGACAGTGAACCACCTCGAATACAAATTAGCATCTTATTTGTCAACATGTTTACCAGTTTTTCGTAAGGAGTCTGGTGCATATTAATGACTCACATTACATATTTGCCAGAGAGAAGGTCAGCACAGTGACTGCAATGAGGCAGCACCGGGCACACAACAGAAATTATCACTGTCTGTTGCAATTTTAAAACACTGTAACTCTTTATTTATTCACATTTACATCCAGTTAAAGTATGCAGGAACATTCTCGGAGTTGTCAGATTATTGGAACAACATACTATACAATACAATAATGACAAAACATTGGCACACAGAAGAAAGACAAGACAATATAAATTGAAAATTACAAACTCTTCAAGAAGTTTATGTCACTTTGGCTGGTAACAAAATTAACTTGTTTATTTAATCTGATAAACTCCCTCTGTAGCCAATAATTCTCTTCTAATCTTCCCATAAACCAATTTTTCACAGGTTGTCATTTTCCAGCTGTATCTTTCCCAAAACCTTTATTTTGGCAAACCCCACATTTGGCAGGGATTTAAAGTGCCACTTCTAAACTTTTTTCTTTTGTTTGTGATTGTGACAATTGGGAGGATTGCAAGATTTGATGCAGTACGGTAACAATTTACTTTCTGCAATCAATTTTGTCGTGCATTCAAGCAGAACATGAATACATTAACAGCTGCAGCTGTAGAGATGGCTGATGGGCTGATGAGAGTCCAGCACTGCACTGAAACTACAAAACCAACACACACACGTTTACCAGAGCACAGAGCAAGTCGACAGCCTCCAGAATGAGCTCCTGGTGTCCGATGCGAGAAACTCCCAGCTCCTCCAGCTCGGCATGGCTAATCCTCAGCAGCCTCTCTCCGCACACACCCCCACGCTCAAACACACACACATATTGCTGCAAGCAGTCGTCCAGACCTGCAACACAATATTATTAGGGTTACTCACAATAAGTACGCACAGATTTGTTCCAAAGCAAGATCACGACCACAATGAAGACAGACTGAAAACAAAAAGTGATGTTTGTTGTCGATGATTGTTCTTCTTCCAAACTCCTCTGTGGCTAGTGCACAGTGAACTAGTCGCATCCTGGGTTGACACCATATTTGCCATGATGCTTTACCATCTGGATTACCTATGTTATATCTACTCGGCAAAAGAGTCATTCTGTGTAGTCTTAAAATCCTTAACAGTTAACAGTCAAAAAAAATCCAACCTCTCAAAAGACAATCAACCTGTTTTAAAATTGTCCTCATAGTGAAACAAAAAAATATTTTTTTCTTTGAAAACACTTGAAATAATCTTAACTGGCAAATTTATTTGCCAAAAAAGACTTTAAACTTGCATAAAGCTGTGTTTTTGGCCAATCTGGGCGAGCAGAAACAAACAGACATATTAGCCCCTTTTTAGTTGATATGAATAACTTGTTAGCAAACAGTTGTTTATTAACACATCCAGCTGATGCAGAGAACATTATCATTATTTTGGAGTGATGTTTCTGGCCACCTGATGAAACTAAGTCCAACATTCACTCCCCTTTCAGCTCAGTTTAGGTCTACCCCCAACACCTGCTGGAAATAAGTGGCCTCCCCCAGCTAGTTGTTGTACAGTGGTTTTATCAGAGCTTTATTTTTTTGCTGATAACAGCTGCCTGCTGGAAACAACACTGATGAGGGCGATTAAACCAAACCAAAACAGTAAGTAGTGGGTTGTAAAGCTTAAACACTGAGCTAAAAGACATCAAAACACTCATTTGAGCCATCACTAGTATAAAAATATTGATCAGAGCAGCTTCAAAGACTCAATAACATACAAATGACTTAGGAAGGATATCTCTTGCAGCAAATGTATTTAGGAACAAAACAAAGAGCAAGAAAAGAAGAAGAGTTGGAAAACAAGTAGAGTCAAATAAGGTCAGTCCAGGACTTTGAGTGATGCTAATGGTGCTAATCGTGGCTAGACTATTGGTGGAAGGTGTTTATAGCTACTATACTGCCTGCTATCATATCTGTTTTTATGGCTATTATGAGAATATGAGAATACACGGATGATAGAAATGACGGGCCCTAGGCGCAGGAGAGGGACCTCATCTAAACAACACCATCACTCTTCATGACCGGGCCCACAACTCGGACACTCTTTAACACATTCAATCCCTGATCAATAACCAGACACGTGTCTACTTGAAATTATAGGTTTTGGGCGGCATTCCAGAAGCACTAATCAGCTTTCGTTGCCATACGTTTCACCGGTAGGTTTCCCTCTTCAAAGTCATCCTACAGGGAGGACAGATTTCTTTTATTCTGCACAGGAAAATGCTGTTACTTTACTTACTTTTTTTTACTTACTCCAGTTTGTCTCAGATAATACAGCAGCTGCTGTGTCATGTTTTTGAGACATTTCAGCTTGTTTGCAGTTTTGTAGATTTCAGCCTTACCCTGTTTCAGAACCACAGCAGCATGAGGTAAAAGTATAAAATACAATTTGTTTCGAGAGATGCCTGCCAAAAAACAATTTTGTTCCTGTCCATCAACGAGCTAAATGTTTGACTTTGACCTGTTTCACCGTGAAATGAGGGCAAATGGAGACAGAAAAGGAAGACAGACACTCCCTGCTTCCCTCTCTGACACACTGCTAAAGGGGCTGATAAAGATATTCAACAATGTTTGGACTTATATCACGGCCAGAAAGCTTTGCAACATCAATTTAGACAACCATGCCAGTGCGTTTGCAAATTTTAGCTTATAACGGCAAAGCATATATTTGCTGACCAATCTTCAAATGCATGGTGTTCAGATTTTTTCAGTTATCAGTCGGTACAGATAATAGCTTCCTCCATTATGGGCTCTATGTCCCCTAAGAGGTTGCCAGTGGTCAACATGTACAAATTCCCAGGTCAAGGTTCACTTAACCTGAACTTGACTTATGTAAAAAAAAATGCGTGCAAAATTACTCTCCAAAGGACCTAAAACAAACTCTGTACCTGGAACAAGAGTCAAGAGACTGGAACAAAAGAGTTAATGGATGGGTAATCAGGCAGCCACCCAGGTACGACTTTACTCTCTGTTGGGTTGTGTAACGTCTGTGTAGTGAGTGGGATGGTCTCTCTAGATCTGCAAGTGTGTGAGCGTGCAAGTGGGTGGGTGCGTGCATTGTTTGTGCGTGTATGTGTGTGTTCATCTGGCCGGACCGGGTTTGCTGAGTCAAACGAAAGCAGATCAAGACAGAACAGTTCAGCTGCAGCCCCTGGCTCCCAAAACAATGAATGTATCCAGCTTCTAACCTCTTAACAAACAGCCAACTGGCACACACAATCACACACACACACACACACACACACACACAGAAACCCACACTCCCAACACACACCTCTAAGGAATGGGCATTGATTTCCCTTGCTTCAAGTCCCCACTATATAATGCACTCATCTATCATAACCACACTAACAAAGATGGGGGGAATGCGGAGGAGGAGAAGAAGATAAAAAAAGGAAGAAGGCAAAGAGGAAAAGAAAAAAAGCCTCATAAGCCAGCTGCTAAATTGCATGCAAAGTATTTCACACACGCTCACACACACACACATACAAATTCCATCTCTCATCAGCGACGTGCAAACAGCATTTGTCGCTTCCTCCCCCCTCCCTCAGCTACTACATCTGAAGTCTAAATGAAGTGTTCATTTCCAAAATGCCATATATCGAGCTCAGAAAAATAAAAACTTGGAGCCTGAAATCCATGAAAATTTCATAAGCATGTCATTTTATCTTTAAAAACATAAATAAACAAAGCCCTCACGGTCTTTAAATGAAATACTTGCGATCAGTTTTAAAGATCTTTTCACCATTATGTCTTTTTTGAAGGAAACGCGACAAATTGACTCCACTGTCTGAACCCGCAGTCGATAAGAGATATCTCGGCTTACAGCTTCCACTGACAAGCATGAAAGGATTGATAAGAATAAAGACATCAAACCACTCAGATTTGTTTTGTGTGGCTTCCATCTTTAATGTTTGATGGAGGTCACAGAGAAGGACTTTGACAAGAGGATATAAATTTGTTTGGTGGTAGCACATGATTGTACAAAATGGGTCTAAGTATATTGGTAAAAAATAAAGTGGAAAGTAAATTATTACATTTACACAAACAATTTTAAGATACAACTTGTATTGTATTATA
>JAPMOB010238869.1:0-15006 GCA_029875015.1 Lepomis gibbosus | reverse complement strand
CCCCCCAACTCTGGAACTGGATATCACAGTAGCTGGGATTGTGCGTGTTGTAAGTTAAAGAAAAGAGGATCACAAGGCAGTCTCCTGAACCGTGTGAGCCGTCAGTTGGCATGATGGCAGAGTAATCCTTGCTTCCGAGTCTTCCTCCTCTGTTTGTGCTCTGTCGCTCTCCGTCTCTTTGTCTTCCGTGACCGTGTCCTCTTTGCAGTAAGCTGCTCCGTTTCTGTCTTTCTTGGCCATCTGATAAGGCTGTGTGTTGATTTCTTTGGGCTGATCAACAAGGACAGAAGACTAATGAAGACTCAGGTTACGGTAAACAAGAGAGAAAAACACAGAAGGAGTACACAGTGTATAAATGGCGTTACCTTCTGAGCCAGAGGAGTGACACAGCAAAGCTTCTCTCTGTAGCGCTCAGGCAGAAAGAAGAGCAGTGTGCCCAGGACCGGAAACACTGTGCCGGGGGTCAGATCCTTCTCCTTCATAGGTCCTAACATGTTGACAAAGACATGAACAGGACAGCACTTTCATCGTGTTTGCCTTAGAGTTACAGGGTAATAAGAAAATGACAAAATGAAACAACCAGGAGCCTCATAGAAACTTCCTAAATCTGAAATCCTATCCCATCTCAGTTTAGGATGACATTTAGGATTGTTGGCATTACAAAAACATACTTTTTAACATCATTTTGGAAAAAAAAACACTATCTCATCTTGGGATAGTAATTTAACTGTTCCAGAAGCGTCCCAAGACAACTTTCCTAACTTAGGAATTCAAAGTTAGGATGGCATGGACCCTGTTTTGAATTCCTCACTGTTAGGTGAGTGGTGCGGTTGATTACTAACAGGGTCGTACACCAGTGTGCCATCAGAGTTGATTAACATCGCAAGTCTATCTTATCAGTTGTTCATTTGTATTTCACTGCGTGAGAAAACGAATGTGTGGCTTCATGTGAAAAATATCAATATCAATTATCAATGTGAATCTCGCGAAACAGCGTTTTACCTGACGAGAAATATCGTCTCTATTTAATCTTGCGAGAGGTCGTAGCACGAGATATCGTCACACCCCTAGTTTATGTACACACATGCGTATGTACATGTAATAGGGAGATAGGATTACTCCTATCTTTGAAAGTAAAGTAAAGATAGGACAAGCAGCCCCTGGAGCTGGACAAACTACAGCCTTGCTACTGATATCCCCCAGTTGTGTAATATCATAAAGAAGTTGATAACCTGTCATTTAGCATTTCAATGTCAAGAATTTGTTCAGATTTGAATGTGTTTTTTGGGACATTACAGCAAGGTAACCTAATCTTAGCCTGGGAAGCTATCAGCTAGTCAGCTAACCAAGATCTCACCAATGTTCACGCATGAATGTATTAAACAACTGATGAGGTATTCAAACAGGGAGGCACATTAATGTCAGTGGGCAATAAGGTCATTGTCATGCGACATTGGTTGGTTTTGAAGCTGATGCGGCAAGTCTGATTGTGTTTACCTGTTAGCAGGCTGACTAGCAGTCCCACCACCACCACAGTGGTTGAGTTGTGAGCACTGTACCACATGTAGGACAACATGTAGAGCGCCTCTACACCCGCAGGCCTGAAGGAAAGATGGATGATAAAAGACAAAACAACGTTAATCTATCTGAAGACAAAATATTTCTTCATAGTCTATTATTACTTAACATCTTCAGTCTCTATCTGTGGTGTTCAGTGAAAGTAATGGTGCAAACACATATCTATAAGGTTAGCTGCAGAGATTCACATGTCACCTTGGCTTGGCTGAGGTGGTGCTGACCAGTGCAGTCATGGTCATGTTGTCAAACAGGGGAAGAGCAGTGGCGTTGAGTGGTGGCACTGGGGTGGGAGCAGACATACGCATCAAAAAGCTGCCAATGCCGATCCAGAAGGCCATGGCAAGGCCCGCTACTAACCCAACCACTGCCCCCTGAGGTGGTAACAGGACAGGAGAACACATGGGTTTATACAAGCCTCAACTCCAAACACCCATCTCCTTTATTACTGCAAATGAGTATGACAAAATAATATCCCAAATAAAGTACTCACTGTTGGGTTTGCCCAGGGGAAGAACATTCCCAGACAGAACAGGCCCAGCAGAGGACCACCCACCATCCCGAAGATGCTGAAGGCTGCCTGAGGGCACAGAGGACCAAGGGCATGGCAGTGAGTGACTGCCGATAATGTGTGTGCTAGTTAACTGCACTCAACCGCTGCATAATAACAAATAACATGAACTTTTCTTCATGTGGATGTCAGACCATGTGAAAAGTTTGATACCTGCAGCACAGACCCCATTAGAGAGGCGAAGTAGGCCATAGCCAGACACACCAGGCCATAGGCCAGAGCTGTGGACCAAGCAGATGACAAAGAAATATTTAGTGGACACACCTGCTACATCTGCCAACGTACTGTTAACCGCAAGTAGGGCTGCTCAAGTGATCGAGATACTATTGAAATCGCAGTGTGGCCAAGTGCAATATCCGGATCACAGGAGTTACAAAATGCTGCTACAAAGCAGCATTATAATGATGTACTGTAGCACTGCAGAGATGTCCGGCTTACAAATCGACTATATGTGCTCAGAAAGAAAATTACACTCTAGCACTTGTCTTACCGAGTCCCTTGGACAGTATCGTGGCTTTAGCTTCGGTCATGGTTGGAAACTGAGGTTTAATTAGGTCCTCCATGGTTACTGTTGCTAGGGAGTTAAAGGCTGAAGAGATGGTGCTAGGGGAAGACAAGTAAAAAAAAGGGTTAAATGAATACTTTAGATTTAATATTTTTCACTTCTTTCTGCATATCTAAGAGCAGAGATACAAAAGTGACTTTGAACGTGACATGGTTGTTGGTGCCAGACGGGCTGGTCTGAGTATTTCAGAAACTGCTGATCTACTGGGATTTCCACGCACAACCATCTCTAGAGTTTACAGAGAATGGTCCGAAAGAGAGAAAATATCCAGTGAGCGGCAGATGTGTGGACCAAAACGCCTGGTTATTGTTTGAGGTCAGAGGAGAACGGGCAGATTGGTTCGAGATGACAGAAAGGCAACAGCGACCACTTGTTAAAACCAAGGTGTGCAGAATACCATCTCTGAACATACAACACGTCGAACCTTGAAGCAGATGGGGTACAGCAGTAGAAAACCACACCGGGTGCCACTACTGTCAGCTAAGAACAGGAAACTGAGGCTATAATTCACACAAGCGAACCAAACCTGTACAACAGAAGACTGGAAAAATCCTTGCCTGGTCTGATGAGTCTCGATTTCAGCAGCAACATTCAGATGCTAGGGTCAGAATTTGGTGTAAGATGAAAGATGAAAGCATGGATCAATCCTGCCTTGTATCAACGGTTCAGGCTGATGGTGGTGGTGTAATGGTGAGGGGGATATTTTCACACTTGGGGACCCTGTGTACCAATTAAGCATTTTTTAAACGTGACAGCCTGAAAACTTGAAACCCTTTTCTCAGTTTCACTGCTCCTGTAGTTACTGGGCTGTGCCCATGTTGTCTATACAGAAGAACTCTTTGATACTCAGCACATAAAATAATCTAATATGTCAAACAGGCATATTATTGCCATGGTTTAATATTTTAGGATTGACTAGGATGAAGCCAAGGATAATAAATCACTCAGAGCAAAGAACCAAACAATATTCATGAAAAATAGAATATCAGTTTAATAACTGTAGGACAAGCAGTGAATCAGCTTCATGGTTATTTGACCCTGGGGTGTAACCAACTACCTGCAAGGCAGTAAGCAAGCCTTCAACAGTGGATGATCCTTTAATTCTAAGTCTCATTTCTTTCATTTACCTGAGAGCTCCACTGAAGAGACATGCCACAAACAGTCCCGGGAGGCCGGGCAGATCCTTGAACACATCCATCACAAAGTACAGAACCATCTGTAAAAAACAAAACAAACTAAACATTAGCACCTCCAGAGGCAAGAACAACAACGGCACTCTACCATCACTACAAATGGGGAACCATGAAGGCAAATGAGTGTTCACCTGGTCATTAGTTTTGACGAAGCCCTTGTCCAGAGGGCTATTCTCTCCATAGCGAGCAAACATGACCAGACCCATCAGACAGCCTAAACACAAGACAATCTGCTGGCATGGGAAAACTACGTAGCAGGACCTGGAAGGACATAAGAGGTGAGGACAGACATGGTTATAAACTGTCCGGGGCCACAAAAAGCAGATGACCAACACTACATCACCATATTCATTAAATCTACATGTTCATTCAAATGTTACAGACCGAATGGATCACATTCTGAGAGTGAAACGAGTCATTTCGCTGGGTTGTGACGGTCAAATACACCGTGTTACAGCCGCTGTTTTGGCCGCTAGTAAAACTCGACGTGTAGTTACATTTTTGAGGGGGTGCATATCAGGCTATGCCGTAGGTGACGGCGTAGAGTAGGGGGCTAAGCAGAGGCTATGCTGTCAATTTGATGCAGAAGTATAAATTGCACTCAAGTGTTCTTCACTTAATGAGTTAATACTCAATGATCAAATCCACACATACAGTCTGTGCATCATGTTATTTTAAAAATCGCCATAGCTGGTCAAGCGTGTTGTGAGACATTGATGGAACTCACATGATGGCCTCTTTCTCTGTGCGAGAACTGAGGTATCTCTGGACCTGGGCCTGGTTGACCCCGTACAGAGCCAACATAAGGAAGACTCCTCCCACACCCAGCGTCCAGAAGGTGTGCCGCTCCAGAGGGTCGGGGTTCAGGCTACACAGAGAGTAAATACAATATGAACGTATGAATACTCACTCTGTCCCTAGCTTCATGCAATACATCATGTAAAGCTCTTTAGGAATACTTTGTTCCACTGCACTTCAAATATGCCGACTACTCACTCTAGTCCAGCTATTCGACTGCCATTGATTGCTTTCCTCCACACCTCTGCTATGCCCCCTGCCTGACTGGTGCCCACCACAATCACTGCCAGCTGGCCTGCAAACATCACCACCGTCTGGAACACATCGGTCCACATGACCGCCTTCAGACCCCCCTGGGAAACAGGAGTAGAGGATTAACTTTTAATTCTATAATGATCGGCACTGAAGAAATTGATTAAAAGCTTTTCCAATCAAGTGCTGGTAGACTGTAGGAAAGAGGGGTGTTTGTAATGTATTCACCAGCTGTTGCCTACTAAAGAAACTTCCAATAAATTACAATGAAGTTTAGTTTTAATTTGTCACCAAATACAAATATATTACTTTTTGTAATATATTTGATTAGTCTTCATTTAGATGTTGTAGCAGTCACCAAATATTTTGTCGTTGATGAAATGAACACTGGGTTGGTGAAAGATTTAGGGACTCACCAGAGCAGTATAGATGGTGCACACCAATCCCATGGTCAACACGGCCCCCCATAGGTGAAAACCTGTCACTGTAAGTGAACATACTCAGCATTACAGAACACCACACAGGTGACTCAGTTATTCAAGCGCTCATTATAAAACTACAACATTCTCTGTATCCGCTTGGTGTAAAATGTGGTGTGATGTGGTAAAATATGCTACTCTTACCTGCATTGAGTGCCAAAGCTGGAGCATACAGCACCACCCCCATATAAATGACCTGCAGAATAAGAGAAAAAAAAAACTGCAGAATAGGAAGACTCAAAAACGGAGCTGAGTTCAGGGGTCATGTTTTACAGCTAGCTGACACTTGCCAGGGAAAACCCTGCTTAACTGACTGTGACTTTTGAGGGCTAAGCATTATTATAACATTTGGAGAAGGACTCAGTCCATTGGACAGTTAATACTACAACTGTGTGTACACGATTAAATGTTGCTTTCCTGGGTGTCATTCTTTTTTCTGATGAAAAGGTCAAACTGGCCTTTCAGCAACCCGCCATCAGTACCTGTTTATAAACACTCATGAATTCATTTATCTGAATTTGCTTTGAGAACAGAATGTTATCAATTCATGACATTACTGAACACTGGTTTTATTAGAGATAAAATATTGATGCTGTTAACCTCATAAAGGAAACGCAAACCATAACAGAAGTTTCACAAAGGTCAATGTGACATTTCCATGACTTAAGTTTCAGTCAGGCTGTAATATAATTGGTCAGTGAACGCATTCTTAGGTCTGTTATTTCTATATTATCAACTGCTGTTTCACATCTAATCACGGCGCTCTAAAGACAAAAACATTTTCTTGATTTCTAATAAAATAACTGGAGATGCCTTGAGCCAAAACGCGTCTCGAGGATATAACTAAACTGAAAGGTTGAGATTAATTCTTTTTATTAGCAAGCATAAAATTGTTGTTTAGAAGGTCATTGCCTTTCTTACTTAATGTTTTACTAACTCAAGCAGGTGCAGTTGCAATAAAGTAATTTGACATAATTTTCTGTGTCAAATGATTAACGTCTTTAGCAAGAATCCATTAAGGTGAGATTTTAAGTCCAGGGTCGTGGTCATATTATCAAAATGAGTGCCAATTAGATCACTGATTCCTGCAAGTGTTGACATTATAAAGGCCAGAAACTCTAATGTACAAGGAAAGTATGACGCAGACAAAGATACCATCTGAAAGATGAAGGTCACAGTCCCACATATGCGAACCGTCTTGTTAAAGCGCAGCTCCAGGTACTGTCAAGGGGAGAGAATGTAAAAAAAACAAAAAAACAAACAAAACAAAATCATATGGTTGATTAAAATATCATCTCAGAGTCATTCTGTTAAATATGGTGTGTTTATGTTCGGGATCAGAAGTGTAAGTTTAGATCCATATTATCAAAACCAGATTAATTCAGTTCTCTGTTCACAGGACATTACTGCAGTATTGTTCTCTGGTAAATGACTGATCAATGTTACTGAGGTTCATGAAAGAAAATCATAAGTCTGGCTGTAAATGAAGACCCTTTAAAAAGGTGTTCCGACAGACAAGAAGATTTGTTTCTGTTGAATGTTAACACGTCAAGGATAAGAAGTTCACAGGACAGATAAGAATGTTCAGCTCTGAGATCATACTTGAGAAAGGCAAGCGTTGATAGAGTATAAAAGAAAAACAAGGAGGAGAGAGGACATTACAATTAAGACATGTTAAACTAAAATCCACCAGCAGGTCAAAAATCCACCATAGAGGTACAGTCATGGTAAACTATGTGTGCATATTGTGCGTACCTCATAGGCGCTGGACAGCCGCAGTCTGTAGAAGATAGGTATGAAAACATGAGCTGGGATGAGCAGGCCCAAGAAGTAGGAGCAGCCAAGGAACCAGTACTGAGTCCCAAAGGTGTACACCTCAGAAGGCGCACCCAAGATGGCCACAGCTGACTGGAAAGTGGCCAGTAGGGACAGAGACACAGGCAGGCAGCTCATGGAGCGGTCAGCCATGAGGAACTCCTAAAACAAAATGTCCACGTCAGACACTTTCTAAAAACACTAAAAACTCAAATCTTGTGACCCTTGAACGTTTTAAATTGAGCCTGTAGTCTTACATGGTGGAGAATGAAGAGTAAGGGCAGTATTATAAGGAGAGAAATGAATAAAAATAATCTTTATTGTTTCTTAATACCAAAGGCTACCTGTGTTGTGCGCTGGCGCCCACCAGAGAAGGCATAGAAGAGGCCGATGCCAGCTGAGGCCACCAGCAATAAGGCAAAGATGGTGTAGTCCACAGGGGTGAAGTGCATTAGGACTACCTCTCCCATGATGACGCCAAGTGTGGGTGGGCGGGGGAGTGAAGGCCGTTGGAAGCACAGCCTCTGGGGCCGATTACAACGTCACAGAAAGCGCTTCACCCATAGAGACTCACTGGGAGCTGGGGCAAGAAAAACAAGGACAAAGGAAGGGATTTCTTAATTTGTTAGTTTAATAACAAACAGGAAGTTTAAGAGCAGCAGAGGGGCATTCTGTCCGAAACAAAGCACTTTCTGACCAGTGTCACAGTGTCTGTACACATTTCTTCCTACGTGTTAAAACAAGGTTTTGTTAACCAGAATGACAAACCATTGAGGAGACGGGGGCGCCCATGGTTGACCTATCTTGGACTCTGACTCCACCTAAAGACACAGATCTCTTCTTCAAAACACAACAGTACCACTTTCAAAGTTACAATTTCAAACCTTATGATACGAAATATGCAAAATAAATTGAGCTTATTTCTCTTAAACCTCAACTTGCAAATGGGTTAACTCTATTTTCATTAGGGTTTTAAGAGTTTTCTTTACATCTCCTTAAGTTTTCATGCTGTGTCATGATGTTGGTTAAGCAATAGTAGACTAGAACCAGGTCATGTGACATGCTTCAGTAAGAACAAATATTACTGGGAAACTACAGAAAACTGTAATTGAACATATAATATAGCAAGGGGAGCCTGTGAACTAAAAATAATGTTACATTTGATTTGATCTTAAACAACTTACTGTTTGTTAGCTGTGTAAATCAACACATTCACTTTTATGTTGCGTTTGATTTAATATTGAACAGGACACCCTTATTTTTTATAATCAAATATGCTTTAACATGATAGTTGTCATATAATTATTAGAACTCTTAAAATATGCTGCTTGCAAAAAGTGTTTGCTTGAGCCAGTTTAAGGAACAGGACACAGGCAGGTGATCAGGATGGTACCACCTCCAGCTCATTTTGAGAAAAACCCTGCACCACACCAAAGATATGAATGAGAGACAAGATGGCTGCATGAAAGGCTAAAAGAATGTGAGGAAACATATGAGTGACTTTTCTCTTCTAGGATATCTTATCAGAAATTTGTCCATGAAATGTTTTTATTATTTTCAAGTGCATATACTGTGCTAATTCAAGTGTGAGGATAAAATGTGTATCAGGGCAGAACGACACCATAGTCCCAAATCAAAAATTGTGCCACAAATCTTTCGTATAAACAACTAAATCATCTTTAAATCATTACCGCGCTTGTTCAAAAATGTCACATTTTTTTGTTTAAAATATAATTGATTGTACCATTTCTGAAATTAAATCACACCATAGAAGGAGAGCAGAGGCTAAATAGCAGGTTTGGTTACTGTATTGAAGAGAACATTTAAAAGGACAAACAGGAAAGCATATTAACCCATTTCCTTCACCGTTACACACATTTTCACCCAGTCATCTGCATATTCAAGAAAAACACACCCAACTTGTCAGAGAAAGATTCCTACAACAAACATGTAGTCTATGTGACAGCTAAAGCTACAAAGGAAAACAGCAAAGAACTTACTGTAGCTACTGAGATCAAGCTGCTGCTGGATGGGTGACACACACTGGCCAGTCAGACTTGAGGCTCACTGGAGGGGAGTGTATCTTTGTCACAACCTCCAATCACTGTGGAGGCAGGAGGAGAAGTTTAGCAAAACAGTTCCCCACACATAAGAGATGCGAGAGAACAATGACGTCTCACAATATTGTTACAAATGATTCAATATCTGTGCAATGCTTTCCAAAAACAGCTGATTCTATTCTATTGGGTGCAGATTATTTTAATCAAAACATAACACAATCCCTTGTTGTATTTTTACAAGAGATAACTTTCACACTGGGTGACATATTTTACTGAAGACAAGTTTTAGCTCCTCGCTGTGCACATCTGAAAATAACGCTCGTGTTCCACCACACTTAACACTATGTTCTTTTTCACAGCGTGTTGTGCTGGAGTCTCTAACAGTTTTTGTGATGAGGAAGAGCAAAGCATGTTTTTATTAAGGATCCAGTATATTTAGTTATTAAAGAATTATAACCAAGATATGTACAGAGTGGGGTATTTTACAGTTTAAAAAACAAACTTGTCAGCACTCCCGGGTGCCAAAACTATGTCATGTCAACACTACGTATACATTTGTATGTTTTGGTACTTGGGTTCCAGCTGACATGTTCATTATTGATTAATCGCAAAATTACTTTCATAATTTATTGACTGTTGTCTCCATAAAATCTCAGAAAACAGTACATGGCTACCACTTGCAGCTTTCTCTACAGCAGTGCTCTCTTCCTCTCTCACACACACACACGTCTTAAAATAAACATGAATCTCCAAATTATGCTTCTTTTGTATCGGCTCTGCTCTCACACCAAGCATGACTTTCACACAGACACCTGTTGATCTGTTCTTCAGAGAGGCACTTCACCAGCCATATTCACATGCTGGCAGCTGTAAATGGCAGTGAAGGGCAAATGTTTCAAATGACAGCAGGGAAAAGACCAAGGCAATGTCACAGAGCCCACCATTTATTAGCTTGGGTGCTTGCTTGTTGCCTTTTTGGCAACTTGTCTCTGTAACCAAAGAACAACTCTGCAAGGATTTACATGTGAGACCAAGAGTGTGTGACTTTGTGTGTTTATCAAACTTCAGTAGTGTCCTGTACTGACTGCGTGATATTCATGCTAGCTTGACCAAGAAATGGTCAAGACACATGACCCTACTAAATCCCACTCATCGTTATGACTTATTATTTCTAATCTATGTGAAATGAGTGGTTGGGAACAGAAGGAAGTGCCAGTGCAACTTCCAATTCAAAGACACCCATCATGTGGATGTTTCAGCAGATATTATGTGGCTCTAATGTTAAAGTCAGTGCACAGAATGTGTTGCTTCAGAGGCAGCTGCTACATCTGTTTTTTGAGGACGCTATGCACTTCAGTTCAAGGCAAGAAAACAGAAAACATTAACAGTATTTAAAGTAACTAGATCTTTGCTAGAGTGCTTGTTAATTTGGCCTGGAGTATATATATATAGTGGGCACCTTGATCTGCTGTTTCACAGAAACCTTTGTGAAATAGGTAGAGAGTTACAGGATTGGAGCAGGCAGCTCTTTGTTGCACTGCTGGGCAGAAACAATAAGAACCCAACAGATAAGATGCCATACTAACTTTCTCTTCCAAATTTTTACTTTTGTTTATATCATTGCCTATGTATCATGATTATTGAAATGAATGAAAGCACAAACAAATTTTATTGACTAATAATGTCTAGTAATGTTTAGGATATACACATAATGTAAAATAACCAAAAGTATAAGCAACTCCATTTGTGTTTTATTTGTATTGTCTTAAATAAAAAGTCAGTTTAAATATAATGCCATACTAAAATTGGCAGCATCAATGTGAAACAAATGCAATAATCCTGGCACTATCAGGTGCAATATGAATCAAT
This sequence comes from Lepomis gibbosus, assembly GCA_029875015.1. NCBI lineage: Eukaryota > Metazoa > Chordata > Actinopteri > Centrarchiformes > Centrarchidae > Lepomis > Lepomis gibbosus. The sequence continues at coordinate 3,829 of JAPMOB010238869.1, read as the reverse complement.
ATTCTTTAACTGCACATTTCACTGTAACGTTACTTGAGTGTTTTTATTCCTGCTTGAAAAAAGGGCCAAGCACCTCTCCAACTTGCATGTGCACTCCCGCCTGTGTTTTGGCCAGGCAGTGTGTGTGTGAGAGAGTGTCACAAAACACAAGCCACGCAAGGAGGTCAGGGAGACCGTGGTTGCCTGGCAACACACGGACAATGATTATACATTACATGGAGGTAGCCAGAGCTGAGCTGGCGGTCTCTGTGCTATCACCCAGTCCTTAACCGTTTTGTGTGTAAATGATGGAAAACAGAAGACCTGCTGTTTGCTGGTGGAGAGAGCGGTCACTGGAGGGTTCGCAGCAGCACAGGTCAGACTGGTGAATGAGGCCAGGGCTTTATGAAATCCTATCAAAGTAGTTCACAGCAAACTAGACCACTCAAACAGAATATTAAGAAGGATTAAAGGGGCAAACCTGAAAAATGCTAAAGTATTCTTCTTCTTGTCCTCGACAGGAAGAGAAGGAAATGTGTCTTATTTTGTATCAGTCTGTGGTCTTTTTATAATGAAAACAGCAGTTACATCTCATTTCACAATTTTACAAGGTCAGTTTGATTAATTGCAGTGCAGTGTGTCCTTTTCAAATGCCTTTCAAACATATACTGCTGTTTTGAAGCCTGGAGTTTGGCCGCTAAGGCGCCGATATGTCGCGTTTTTGCAACCAGGAAGTGCTCGGAAGTGATGATACGGCGAAGTGCGGAGCTAGCTAGCTTGCTTAGCTAGGTGCAGCTGTAACTCACGTTAACTGTCATTTTAACTGGGCTGATAAGTTTGTCTAGAGAACAACAGGGTTAAAACTAAATGTTCTCACCAGAGAAAATGAACAGCCGACTCCTAATAAGCTTTTTCAACGGCGCTGGTTAAATTTACACAGCGCCGAGGGTATGAGTCGGCTCTAGCCTGATTGACAGGTTGCCATGGTAATGACTTGTCAATCATAGAAAATCCCGCCCCGAAACATTCTCTGCTTTGGTGGCCTATTTTAAAATAAATGGGACCATAATTTACTAAATGAACATCATGCTGTGTTGATGAAGACTTTAAACTAGCGACTGAGAAAAGAATGCAGGTTTCAGGGACTTCCGCATTTGCATCATATTGCAGAACGGAAGCTTCACGCTTGGTTGTGGGTTAGTAAACTGTGGCAACAATTGCTGCAGCAAAGCTAACATGCAGAGAGGACAAGACCGTCCCAGAGCCAGCCCAGCAGCTCCAGACAGCGATACTCACATCTCTCCTGCTCCAATAGTTCAGGTCAACCCCATGCGTACTGCCAAATACAGTACATATAATTAGAGCTGGGCAGATATGCTTATCTCCCAATTTGATCCCATCACGGTTCTTGGCGTGCCGATTCGATACGTATTGTGATTCTACAAGTATTGCGATCCACTATTAACATTTAATAAAATGTTTATTTTCTTTTTTGAGTTTGCTGACCAGTTTCATGGGGAGATTGTGTTGAACGCTGAGTTGAAATCCACAAACAGCATTCTGATGTAGGTGTTGTTTTTCCTCAAGGTGTGTGAGGGCTGAGTGGAGGGCAGTGGAGATGGCATCCCTCTGTGGATCTGTTGATTCTGAAAACAAACTGAAGAGGGTCCAGGCTGGCTGGGATGTTGTTCTTCATGTGCTGAGGAACCAGTTTCTCAAAGCACTTCATCAGAATGGGGGTGAGAGCCACTGGGCGGCAGTCGTTCAGACTGGACACTGCAGATTTTTTAGGTACAGGAACGATGGTGGCTGTCTTGAAGCAGGTGGGAACCCTCTCTTGACACAGTGAGATGTTGCAACAGTCAGTAATAACATCTACTAGCTGATTGGCACAGGTTTTTAGTACATGGCCAGGGATGTTATCAGGCCCGGCGGATTTACTTATATTCACTCTAAGCAGGACTCTCCTCACATCAGCTGTGGATACTGACAGTGGCCGGTCCTCTGAAGGCGGAGGAGACTTTACAGCTGACTCCTTGTTGAGGAGATCAAAGCGAGCATGAAAGGTGTTAAGTTCATCTGGTAATGTGGCCTCGCACATGAAGCTTCCCCGCTTGGGTTGCCTGTGATGTTTTGGTATCGTTGGTGTTGAGGTCTCTGCTACTTCCCCGCTTTGCCTGCTTGATGCCATTTTTCAGTCTCGCTCAGTCGTAATACATACAGTTAAGATGACAAAATGTAAACTGTAAAACACAAGTAAAGAGGATGAATCCAGGAGGATATATGAGCAGCTTCAGGTGTAATCCACTAAGTAGGACAGAGACCTGAAAAGAGGACAGGCCACACAAACACACTCGAGGATAACAGCATTCACACAGAGGGAGAGCGCGCCATGGTAACATGAAAAATTGGGAGAGAGGGAGAAAAGGGGAGAGGGTGAATATCCTGAGAGACAAAGATCTAGATAAACAACTAGCTTTAACTCCTTCGTGCAGTCTCCCGATATTCAGAGGTGCCTCGACCGATCTCTGACATTAGCGGCGCAGATGCAGCATAAGAAAAGTGCCAAAAATCGATGGAAAAATAATACTTAATCACAGCTATCATCATCTTTGGGATGTGTGCACTGGCAGGCCCCAGATCTGTATCTCAGAACTGAAAAGGCCAATAATTTGAGTAATCTTTAACCCTTCAGCTGCTCAGTGACACTACCAACAGCACAGACTGAGACACGAGGAAGAAAAACCAGAAGCATCACAATTTTATTTACTGATACTACATCAATCTTTTGCAGATCCTGTGCACTGTAGTTCAAGGCACACCAAGACAATATGTAAAATTTAAAGTAACTACTAGGGATGGGAGAAATAATCGATTCTTAGATTCATCGCGATGCAGACGTGGAAGATTATTAATTGATTCACAAATGTCTAAAAATCGATTATTTAAATGTTAATTGATAACGAAAAGTTGACAGAACGTAAATGCGGAACTCGCGGAAGCGCAGCGTCCGGACCGTCTGTGGAGCGCATGCAACAGAGAGACCAGTGTCCCCCTTGTTCTCGTCACCATTGTGGAATGAATGACCAAAATGTCACAGAATCATTAATATCAATGCGCAAGTAATTATTTTAAGTTGCACACTGCGAGCATGGTGACGCAGCTCTCTGTGTATCCTGTGTGTGAAGACGAGCGAGAGATAGCGGCAGAATGTGACGGTGAAAGTTAGCGGAGGAAAATATTAACAGTAAGTTCCTGTCTGGTACTAAACGTGCAGTGCAGGTCACTGTGTGTCTGTTAATAAAAGTCTGTAGTTTCCCCAACGGCTGGAAAAGTGAAGGCTGTTAGCGCTAGCTAGCTAACATCTCCCTGTACAAGTGTTTGCTCTCTGCCCCCCACATCAGACTCCGGAGTTTTGGGGACAGAACTCTCAGCGTCACAGCCCCCCACCCTCTGGACCTCATCTTCACAGAGACCGCTTCTTGTCAGGACACTTTAAAAAATCTACTAAAACCCAGCTCTGTACCCCAGGCATTCAGTCCTGAATTACTTTTTTTTTTGTTCTGTCACTGTAACTATGTGCAAAGCGTCCTTTGGTCCCGTGAAAGGTGCTAAAAAAATTATTTATGCAACGTTAGCTAAACGTTAGCTAGATTAGTAATGAAGTAATATTAATTATCAGCTGTATGTCATTACTAACTAACCTACTAAGGGCTGAACATATCACAAGGTGAGACTAAACTGTGTACAGCTCTGTCCTGTATATATATTGTGCATCCTGATAATTATATTTCAGTTTTCAGGAGTCTGACAACTGGTTGTTAAAGAAATGAGGGACCATGGAGCTGAG
>JAPMOB010238864.1:0-21697 GCA_029875015.1 Lepomis gibbosus | reverse complement strand
TTTTATTTTTTATTTTTTTTACAGGTCATATATATGTATATGTAGCCTTACTACACAGGTGATAAATAGGTGCACCCTATATTTTTGAGGCTCGTCATGATAGGAAGACTGACAAACCAAAATGATTGCCAAGATATTGCAACATTTATGTTGCAATCTCTCCCATTGCCTGGTGAGATGGTTCCTGGCTTCTCGTTTAAATCAGGGAGATTCCTACACATTCTTGGCATGGGTGGGCATGGAAGCGTGTACTGTACCAGCAGCACACCATTTGCCAGACGGCTCCAGGAAAAAAAAGCTTTGAAAATAAATTGAGGGATAGAGCATGAAAGTATGCCTTCAGCGCCAGGCCTTAAATGACAAAATTGGTCAGGGAGGCAGAATTACAGCCATGTATTACAGAGAGGCTGTCTGCTCAACACAATCCTGCACATGTTTCTGGCAAATGCTGCAGTTCACCTCGGAATCTTTCCACCACATGTATTTCTTGTCCTTAATGGTGTAAATCATGTAGGACTGGATTTTGTGTCATGCATACTGGCTTACTGACATTATCTGCATGTTTTACAGCATCAGCAAGGGGGAAGTTCACCCCCCAAGAATTCCACCTCTGGCTTTGCTTGTCCCAATAGTTAATCCTCTATTTATTACAACTGACTTTCTCAGACAGACACATGGAAATATCAGAATCAAATGATTAAATTACAAATTTCTCATCTAAACTCACTGAGAGTTAACATAACATACAGTTTCACTAAATACATCCAGCCCACTAGCACACAAACCTACTCCAGAGAGGCACTCATACCTGTCTCATATTATCTGGTCAGCACTAAGGCAGTGCTGCTTGATTTGGAGCGGTGTAATACACAGATGGTCTCCCTGCTGCAGTTCTGCTGTATCCCACTGACACAATAGTGTGTGTGTGTGTGTGTGTGTGTGTGTGCACGCGCGGGTCTGCATGTATTTGTGGTGTTGCACTTGTTGTGGTTCTACTCCAGAATGTGTTCTGTCTGTGTGTCATTCATGTATGCGAATAAATAGGGGCTAAAGCTCATATTTAGGCTTTAACATATAAATGTTTGTGCATTTTTTAAAAAATCAAGAGGTTATTGAGTTATTTTTTAAGATTCTCTTTTTGTGTCCGGTTTGTCAAATGGCCTGTTCAAATTGCTTACTTCCTTAGCCAACATGAATCACATTTGCATTTGATACCCTCCAACTTTAGACGCTCACACACATTAAAATAAAAAAAACATTCAAAGCCTTTTAGTAAAAAATACACTTATCATCGAAGACTGAAGATGTTATTTGAAATACATGGTAGATCTACAAAAGCTGTGACAATTAACAACAATTAGGTACTAATAACATTCCAGACATGAATCTGTGAGAAGCCATCTAAATCATCCAGGTAGCCCACTGTTTGATTAGCAGCAGCCCACTGGACTATTTGGCACTTTTTCTGAATGGGTTGTTCAGCTCTAGCAGAGCAGAGAAAAATACACTAAACTTAAGTAACGATAATAATGACCCTCAGGATCAGTGCAACCGGAGGAGACAGAGATCACAAAGGATTTCATCATTGTCCAACCCACTCATAACCTGAAATGAAAAAGATTGGAGATGCACCAATGCAAAGTCCACAAATTCATTCACCTTCTGCCTCTCAGACAGACACCCCAACCCACACATAGATGAAAAAGTGAACATGGAAACATGAAATTGAAATAAACAGGACTTGTGATAGCTACCTGGTTTTCTCCAGAAAAGAAGAAGACCGGCTCATTCCCACTGACGTTGAAAACAGTCAAGTTTTAAGATGTCTGTCTTATTTGAGACCTCTCCTTAGCTGCTAGGCTAGACGTGTTGCCAGTATTTTTAGATAGATAGCGCAGAAGATATAGTGCAGTGACAGTTGTGCAAGTTGCAAGACTGTATTCCATGCGTTTACAGATGCACCTTGAAGTCACATCTAGTATTATTTAGAAACCAGTATGAGGAGGACAGGATAGATGTTTTTTCTTTTGAGCAAACATATACTGGCTGAAAAAGATGATTTGTATTGTAAGATTTTAAGTGTTGAAAAACAGAAAACAACTAAAATGCTCATGTAATAATATTTCTTTCTGTAGTGTTAATAGAAAATATCACCACTAATTATGTCCAATCTATTCTAATTTTTCAGTCTTTTTAAAGTCTTTTCTCTTTGGCGCAGTACATGTTGATAAAAAGAGAAATCCCTAGTGTCATAATCAAAGAGCCTGTCCCATGGGAGACACTGTCCCAAACATTTCATGTTCTCAAGTGTAAGCCCTCAAGACGGTCTAAGTTATGTGGGTATGTTAACCTGTTTGTTTGCCTGTAAAGAAATGCTTCCCTGACAAATGTACAGGCATAACAACCATTACATATATTACAATATCCAACAACCAATCAATGTCTGTCAGTGGTTGGGAAAGGGCAAGTGAAACATGATCATCTCCATATGCTCAATATTACCTACTGTTTCACTATCCATGTGCAGCAAATAACTACCCCTCCCAAAAAATGACATGTTATTACATTGCCAGCCATGTAACATTACACAATTGCTCTCCATCTGTTGGTATTTGTTGTTTTTGTGAGACTGTAGCCCTTTTGCAGCAGGACTTTTAAGTCAAAATAAATTGATTCCCTTAGTTGTGTCACCGTTAAATAGTCTAGTGGGAAATGTTATTTAGACTTGACATTATTCTACCTGGATAAATGAGATGACTCTACACAGATAAAGCTAAAGTGGGTGATACTGAACACAATTCTGCACAGGTCTTAAAATGCTCTAAACTTATTAACCATGTACTCGTTATACCTCAACACAGGCTATTGTTGCTATGTGCTGAAGTTTAAAACTTTTTTTTGCATGTGCACAGGCTCTAGAGCAGACATTATCTTAGGGATGAAAGTCTTAGGTGTGCTTGATCTTCATTCATCACATATTCTCTTTGTCACCAAAGCAAACACCCGCCGGTAATTATTTTATTGAATGCCTCTGACTGATGAGTAATGGAGGGCACCACAATTAATAGCTGTTTCTTCAGGGGGGAAGGACCCTCTGGCTGCTCCAGAATTTTAAATTCTCCCTGATCATCAGACACTGCACAAACTCAGAGCTACTTAGAAAGTCTTTTTGATGTTCTGTTTCTGTATGTGTTTGTGTGTGCATCTGTGCTTGCTCATGTGTTTTGGTTGAGAGTGGGTATGTACAGTCTAGCCTGATGCATTTGTGTGTATGTTTGTGCAAGTGTGTGCCAGCGTTTGCATCAGAACCAACTCGTAAGAGCTCCCTTTTCTGAGCCGAAGCCACTGTAGAATTCCAGACTGAAATGCCATTCGTCATTAAAAAGAATCTGATTGAAAAGAGAATACTTGGCAGTCAACCAGATGAAATCGCATTCTTTAAACAAGCCGCAGTGGAATAAATCTTTCAGACTGTTCTCAGTGCAATACACAGTGACAAAGCTTCAGTGTTAGGACAATACATTTTCCGAAGCAGCTTGGCCACACATCAGCAAACAGAGCCTGAAGCCTAGTTATTTGTATTTGAAAACAGCCATTCTGTGGAGGGCTTTAGCAACACTCGCTCTCAAAACATTGACTTCTCAGTCGAGCTGCTTTCTCTTCATTTACATAATTATTCAGCATTTGATCATATGCACCTATCTTAACTTTTTTTCTGTGGAATTAATTCAGCTCTTTCCAGAGTAACCATGCTATTAAGATGAGAGGCAATGATGAGTTTTGGTATGTTTGATAATGTTTCAACCAGCCTCCAGTCAATCTCCTGCTGCAGTGAGCAGAGAAAACAGCATGAATGAAATGCTCTGTTCGCCCACTCCTCTAGTGTCGTCAGTTAAAAAAAGATAAATAAAGCACAAGAATAACACAGAGCCTTTATGCACACAGAGAACTAGTTTTAACTATGATGACATTTATATGTTTCACAATTTTGCTGCCCACACCTCAGTGCCCACATCCAACAAGTGCTTACTGGTTTTCACACCCTCTCAGGTGTGTTTTATGTTTTTCCCTCTGGCCCAGAGGGGTGTGGCACTAATCTGCTGAGGAGTGCAGAGGAATGTTTTAAATGAACAGCATGTATTATCTGGACCAACATGATTCATTATTCACACAGTCGATTTTAGTCTTTCAGCAGTTGTGCTGGGAATTTAATGAGAGGTATTACGCTAAACATCGGAGAGGCAGATGAATCATTTATCATCATCGCAGGTATTTCGTGCAGTTGGGAAGTGGGATCATTTTCCTATGTGATAAATAGACCACAATGTTCAATGTGAGTGGGTCCTACCCATAGACTTTATAAAAAGATCCTACCACATTTCAGCGTGTTGCGCATACTCAACAGGCAGAACATATATGCAATAAAATGTTTCTGCAGACGTATAAAAGCTTGTTAAGAAATCACTAAATATCATCACATTATGATGTTAAATGATTGTTGTTATTGGAAGAATTATTACTTTCTGTTGGGTCTACCTTGTTTTAACTGAATTCACAAAAATATTGTGAACCAATACAGAAGCACCATCAATATTTGAGTGTGAAGGTTCATACTTGACCTTGGAAATAGTATGTGACATAGAAATTCTCAAGAAATACTTATTTGTTGTTTACAAAGCTTTTAACCGCATCTCTTGGCCTTCCTGAACATACAAAGTATTAGTGGTATGAGATGTCATTATTATATTGTTAGTCTTTTATGTCATAGTGAGGCCCAGACATTTTATTACATTGCTGGCAGTGTAGTACAGTAGCACATTTTGCCACAATTTTGACTCATTTAGTGACACGTTTTATTACAAGTCATTACTTTACCCGGTAGGTACGTACTGTGGTAAATTATCAGCTGCTACAGGGCATTTACTTCATCATCCCCTCTCTAACTCTTTTCAAGCTAATAGAACAGAACTCAATCATATATTTCAGTTATGTGTTCAGCTAATCACAAATCAGCCACCACATTTCCCAGAAGTCTTCCTGTGGGTGACAAGGTCTAAATTGTATTTACTTACGTTAACTTTAGTGTGTTTGTACTTATTTCTTAGAATAGAGATGTGTTTTTAATATAGATCAGGTGTGTGCAGACTGTAGACGTAGCAGATTGTCCTTGAAGCAGAGACACTGATTAGAAGTGTATTCACTGGTGCATCCCAAGAGGCAGCTGCACTGCGTGAATCCATATGCATCATTATTACAGAGGGATAAATAATAGTGACATAATCATGGTGAAGGGCTCACAGTCAGTCCGCTGGGAAAGGGATATAAACGGATGTTTTAATGAGAGAAAACAGGGCACAGTCTATTAGCACCACAGTGAGTTCCTAACAAACTAAACCTGCTTTATTTTTTTGTTTCACAGACCCTGAGGATTACCAACCGCCCATATGGAAATCCTACTGTGAGTAATTAATTCATTTTATATGCTGATTAGCAATGTTTTAACCTGCCTTTGGCCTTTTAATATGGTTCTTTAAATAACGGCACATTTATTTGTGACTCATAAATAACAAAGAGACACTTCTGCAGCACTTGGAAGAATTGGGTTTTGTTGTACATGGTAGAGTTAGATACGCTGCAGGTTCCAAAAGGCTTTGCACGCATGCTCAAAAGGCACACTCAGAGAAACACACTCACCCACACAACACATTCATACATGCACAAATGCAAAGCAGCGGATTGCTGATCTCTGAGTAAAATAGGTTACCATCACTGGGGAAAATAAGATTTTCTACCTGCAAAAAAGGCTCAGTTGAAATGGGGTGCTGAGAACACCCACCTCATTATACAATGTTTTTGCCATGTGAGAGGAAATGGGTTGACTCCTGTATTTGTTAAAGAAGAGCACAAATCCAGCTGGAAACTGTGCCTGTCCTGATTACAGTTTAACCAATTACAATGTATAGCTTTTATATACATTTTTATTCTTTAATTAAATGTCTCTTCTATATAATTTTCCAATAATGCTGCTCTTCTGAAGTCTGACATCTACTCCTGACTCCACTGGTGAGGTATTTTTAGAGCTCACTGTGTCACAGGCATGGATGATGTCCAGATCTTGCTGCTTGGCTTAAGTCAGCCTGACAAAACATGAAAATTCACAGTCAGGAGTCTTCCTTCCCCCTGCCTGGAGAATCTGCTGCGTTGAAGACTTAGCTCAACCTCACACAGCGATTTTATTTGCCGTAGCACCGGTTTATAGGCATGGACACTGTTGTAGTCTTCAGTCCTCATCCACATCTCAGAAGGTTATGGTCTGTCACACATGGATCTAGGAGCAAGTGCATGACAATATAAAACAGAAAAGATATTATTATTGTCACAAAATTTTTATATATAGAGTCTGGCTTAGAAATGTGGAAGTGTGATAAGAAGAAAGATACTCAGCTACTGATTAATCCATGTATGGTTCGTTCTTTGATTATTTTGTTTCAAAACCAAATTGGAAAAAGTCGCTTTTTGTTTTCCTGTTTTAAAAAATGTTGATTTTGATATTTAATGAGTCCTATGAGTCCTGAATAGCTTTGTGTGTTACACTTGATAAACCTGCAGCAGATACACTTGGGCAATGCCGGTGCTGGTGATTAAAAGTAATTAAGATGAGCTTGAACATCATAAGTGGGTTTTTAGTTAGGAAAACAGGACAATATTATATAGCTGCAGCACTGGAGGCTTCAGCTATATAATAGCGTATAGGGCGAAGGAGAGGAGGTCGCACCCTGGCTGTAACCTTGAGAAACACCCTTGATAAAGATATTCGGGTATTTTCTGAGATCACTCAGTAACCAGCTGCTTCAGATCAGCCCAAAACAAAGTGCTTCCTTGATGCTGATGTAATTAAACTAGAAACTGGAGGATTTTGAGTGTTTGGTGCTCTGTAAAATGATGCTCCCTTCTACAGTCATATTCACTACCGTTGATAGTGATGCGACCTAAAAAAAGAAAAAGCCTTAGGCCTATATAAAATTAAATATACAAATATTTAGCCTAATGTTGACTTTTTGTTTCATAGGACAAACACAAGTCTCCTCAATCAAAAGTCCTGGCCCTCTTATCACCTCAACCATGTCCTAACTCAGTCTTTTCTGTTAAATATAGCCTACCTTCCTTTACCGTCACAAACTGACGCTACAGGGCTTCCCCCACTCCGTTGACCTATGACACTATAGGGATCCCCAGTGCGTTACAAACGGCAATAGGTTATGACCATGTGAAAATGGGTTGTAGGCATGGTGCAAACAAGGGGCAGCCAGGGGGAGCTTAGCTCACTTTAATAAGACATCAGCTCCCTTAAAAAATAATTTATGATATTTTGGGGGGTCTCTAAAATATTCACAGCATGCTTTATTAATTCCTCGATCATCATGGATCTTGCTTAAAATCAGAATTGTCAAACTTCATCTAGCCAAAGGGAATGGCCGGTCACTCCACCGCCACCACTCCCTCTCCAGTACGGGTTGTGACGCTTGTATGGCCGAGAGGCTGTGAACGGTTGGTGATCGTTCGTTCCTTCTGGCTAGATGAATGATACGCATGATCCATGCTCTATTGCAGCTGGGGGTTTTCCACAGCGCCACGCAACTTTGTAAATTCTTCCCTGTCATGAAATAATCAAAGGTCAGGTCGCAAACACAGTTGCAGGTGTTGTGTGATGTGTAATTGAAGCAAAATGGCTACAAATAATAATAATAATAATAATAATAATAATAATAATAATAATAATAATAATACTTATTATTATTAATATTAAAAAAGACAAACATGCTTGAGCTCCTTTGTTTTCAGTTATGGGTTTAAAACAGAAAAACAAAAAACGACTTGTTTTTTGGAATTTCCGATTTGGTTTTGAAACGAAATCATGAAAGAACGAACCACACGGATTATTTCGATATTTAATGTGTCCGATTTATGTAACCCACATAAGTGGGTTTTTAGTTTAGTTTTTAGTAAAAACAGGAGGCTCAGTTTGTAACTCATTAGCACCTGGGAGAGGAACACCTCAGAACACCACAGCAAACATGAATTGAGTTTTATTTTCTTTGTGAGATGGACGAATTTAGAAAGTTGCGTGGCGCTGCAGAGAGCCTCTAGGTGCAGTGGCACATGGAGTATGCATAAAATTCAGGAGCCTTCATCCAGCCAGGGGGAATGACCACTGACCGTCCAGTGCGCCGGTTCCACACAACTACCTGGCACACTGAAGAAGGTCATTCCCTCTGGCTGGATGAAGCTGAAAAATAGAAATGAATGGCAAAAATAGAGACCCCCCCAAATATCACAAATCATGTTTTCAGGGGAGCTTATGTCTTATTAAGAAGAGCTTAAACTCCCCCCCGCATAGTTCGCACCCTATTTTCTTAGATCGCTCAGGTAACCAGCTGCTTCAGATTAGCCCAAAACTAAATGCTTCCTTGATGCTGACGTACTTAACCTAGGAACAAGAGAATTTAGAATGTTTGATTTGCGCCTACATTTTCTTTGATTTCTTTTTTGTATGTGGCTACAATATAGTGCTCACTTCTACAATCATATTTGCCACAGTTGATATGAGATGCCATGCGACTTGAAAAGAAATAGTTTTATATAAGATTAAAAATAAAAATATTGTTTCAGTCTCCTGATTCACATCTCTATTGAAAATCCTTTCAGCCCAACCACGTCTTTACTCAGTCTTATCTAAATATCACATACCTATCTTTACCGCCAAAAACTGATGCTACAGTGCCACAGGGCTTCCCCCACTGCGTTGATCTATGATGCTATCGGGATCCCCAGTGTGTTACAAACCGACGCCCATGAGCCTTGTCCATGCGTCCATATGTGACCAGTCGGGTGTGAGAACGGGTTGTAGGGATTGACACCAGTCATTGGCTCCTTGGTTTTTCAGTTTTGGGTTTAAAACAGAAAAAAACAGATGTCTCTTTCCTTGTTTACAGTTTTCCATTTTGTTTTTTTCTGATTTGTTTTTGAAACGAATAACCAAGAATGCACCATACTTCTGATTCTTCTGTTGTGGTAATACTTCTAATTTGACAGACATCCACTTCTGGAAAACATCATCAGTGTTTTTGCGCTTCTCTCACTATTCAATCACTAATTGTAATGTACTTACTCTCTGAGGCTGCTCAGATGTTCGAGGTGATTGCTCTGCTTGCTACAAATCCCTCAATTCCATTTTCATTTTGCTTTGCTGATTTAGTTCAAGTTCTCTTAATACTTTAAGTACATCTACAGAGAAGCTAGGCTTTGCAGCATGTGTGTATTTGTACATGTTGGGAAGGGACTATTGTGTACACGTAAGTGCACATTAGGTGAGTGCACAGTAGGTCTTAATTCACACAAATGTATTGCATACATTGGCATATACATATGGCTGTGTCACATAAACCACTGACTGCCTAGCCTTACATATATAAGCTAATGGATCCTTTTGTATCTTGTTAACATTGCTGTGGTCAAAAGCTATAAAGACTGTTAAGAAGAGATATTGTTTGATGTCCACTTTATGAAAGTTGCACTGTATCATTAAGTTTCCTTAAACTGAAGTGTGTATTAAGGTTGTTATTTTGGTAACAAATCTACAATATGCGCGTAATTACAACTTGCAATGAGATTTTTATGTAACACAGAGGGGCAGACAGCCTTAATTAACTTGCATGTGCTTCTTTAACAGTGTACCAGCTACAGCAGGAAGCCCCGAGACCAAAGAGGATCACATGTCCTCAAGAGGTCAGTATATCTGTAAATCTGTACACAAAAAAATTTATTAACCATATAGTTTGTAAAATATGAAAAGTGAATAGCAAATGTCTCAGAAACTAAAAAAATATTATTCTCATTGTCATAAAATAGTTTTGTCAAATGACTTATTGATTAATTGACTAATTATTTTGGCATTACAACTGTATATGGTTGAAATAAAATTCACAAACCAGACACAAAAAGCCATAATAATATTACAGCTTCATTTCATAGAAAAAGACCAGCTTCAACATGCTTCACAAAAGATGAAAAATACAAACTAAAAGGCAGATGCAGGAAATATGAACATAGCCACACTACATCTGAGTGTGGCTGTAGTCAAAGTTTTCACTCTCTGGTTTTAGCTTGGAAAAAAATCACTGACAAATGATTGAGCCTGGCAGCTGGAAGTCAGACCTATCAGTAAACTATGGGGAGAGACTCACTGCTTCTTAAAACTCTGACCTCCCATGGGGAACAGTTTAAACTCGGTGGTAGAGTTAGAAAAGTAAGCATGATCCTCCAGCTGTGTGAAATGTACTTTGGTGGATAGTTTAAGAGAAATTTGACATTTTCAGAACATTCACCATGTTTTTTCTGTGCTATTCAGTCAGGTGGAGTAGGGAGTCTGAAGGAGAGAACTGCTAATCAACGTTTTAAACTAAAAGACTTTTTCAAGTGTGTCTTAAAAGAGGGAATTTTGTACTAGTAAGACTGCAACTTTGGGTGACATCCACTTGACTTGTCTAAGTCAAACAGCTCAAACCTCACTTCAGCTTCAGATAAGCTTTGGAATATGTTTTTTCACAGAATAAGGAGTGTGGATTTAGTCCCCCTTCACTTTGAAGCACGTTAGTAATGGATCTCTTACAAATAAACAGAGGAATCGATTACAGCAAGCAAAAACCTGTTCCATTGTTCATATGGGTGCCTGAATATTGTTTTAAGACTGTAACAAGGATAGTAACTTCATACAAACAGCAGGAACACTTTAGATGGACAGCACATACTGTATTCCCTCAGCTGTGTGAATAAAGCTTACGGAGCAAGTTACTATACTGGTTGATGATAGTTGTTCTCACTGAGAGAACTGTCCGTCTTATTTTGTACAGTACAGCCTACCAGAAATGATTCATGTTTCATCCCACAGTGAGTTTTGCCAGGCTATGATGTTGTGGGCTGGCTATGTGAGAAAGCACATATGTTTGACATTGACATTACCATATCCATTATGATTGTAACTGAATTTTAAGAGATCCCACACTATCGTCTGTACAGTATGTGTGTATGGAAATCAGAATGATTTACAATGACAGTATTTTAAAAGCACCTTGTGATGTTATAGAGAATATCCATGCTAATGTTTGGCATTATTTATATAATGCTTATCTTATCGAGATAAGAAATGGGTTGTTTGTTTTTGCCGTATCCTTTGCGAGACTTGTAACGCAGACGCATTACACACCCTGGCGTGGCACAGTAACACACTAAATATTAATTCTTTGCAGCTGGCCATCTATCACCAGCCGTTTTCTGGCACTGCCTCTAATTCATCTCCACAACCATGGTTTGGTAGCTGCGAATAGACGCAGGAGCACAGATGGAGATAATCTGTCCTGTGGCTTAGAGTCCTTTATCTTTCACACATGCTGTAAGAACAATTCGCAAAGCCATTTAATTGAGCTTTCATATCATATTGCTCTAGCCAATATGTCCTCTTCTGGTTTACAGATGGAGAGCAGACCCAAATACTATGGCAGAGAGTGAGTGTAACTTGATTACTGTCATCGTTTTTATCATCATTTTTCTTAGATATAGCTGTGCAGATAATGGTTTTATTTATTGTTACTGCCTTGCATCAGATGTGGTTAGGGGTTAAGTGGGTGGATGAGTATTTTGTGTATGTGCGCTTCTAAGGTTAAAATAACATTGGAAGGAGAGTTACACCTACTTTATATATAGATTTTTTTTATTTAATTAATTTTTTTTACAGATTTCATGGCATGATCCCTCGAGAATATGCAGATGAGCTGCTGGCAGGAGCAGAGGGCACTTACCTCATCAGGGAGAGCCAAAGACAGCCAGGGACACACACCTTGGCCTTAAGGTACCAACACTGTCAGTATGAAGCACAGTATCCCAGAAAGGTCAGCCCTATCGGGAGCCCAGTCCTCACTCAGTCTCCAACTTGTTCACTTTTATTCATCCGCTCAATCACGTCAACAACCTCTGCTCGTCTTTACTCCCTCTGTACTTAAACGCGTCCTCATCCATGTGTTTCAATCCAGATTTGGGCACCAGACCCTCAACTACAGACTGTTCTATGACGGGAAGCACTTTGTTGGGGAGAAGAGGTTTGAGTCGGTCCATGACCTTGTGACGGACGCTCTCATAACTCTCTATATTGAGACCAAGGCAGCAGAGTACATCGCCAAAATGACCACTAACCCCATCTACGAGCATCTTGGTTACACCTCGTTGCTTAAAGACAAGATGGTGCACAGGCTGAGCCGTGGACGCACAGAACCACGCAGGGTCACCTTCCAGAGAGATGAAAGGGTGAGTTTTTTGACCAAGTAGAGGAGTATAGAGTATATGCATTTATGTGTTTAGGTGTACTGTACTTTTTGTGCACTCTGGGTGGTGTAGAGTGGAGAGGTTCGAGCATCCATGGATTAATTCATCTATATGAATCAGGAGTCTGCATTACCTCTTTCCCACCTCAGTTGTTTTGAGATACACATTTGTACTGTTTAGCTGTATTTAGAATCTTTTGCAAGTGTTGCTCAGCACTACATCAAATGTTTCATTGCTCTCATTGGTTGTAGGTCTTTCCAATTGCATCCAGAGGCATTTAGGTTTGCGCCTGTTGATAACGCCCCTTGGAAATTGAAATGAACTAAGAGGACCCAGACTAATACGCGGATACTCGGTACTCGATACTTGATACTCTCATGTTTGTTGGGTAAATATGAAGCTTCTCCCAGAAGCTGGTTAGCATAGCTGAGCAAGACTAGAAACAGGGAGAAACAGCTTGCATGCCTCTGTGTAAAGGAACCAAAATACACTTACCAGCACCTCTGTGGATCACTGATTGACATGTATATCTCATTTGTTTAATCTGTACAAAAACCAAAGTGTAAAAGTTACATTTTAGGATGTTATGTGTTGGACTATTTCTTGTCCAGGACCAGTAACTTCCTGTAGTTTTGTTGTCACTGTTAGATGGCCAGGCAAGCTCCATGGGCGTGATATCAATTTTCTCATCTAAATCTCGGGACGAAAGCGAATAAGCATATTTTCTATAATCTCAAACTTGTGCTTTAAATTTAATGTGTTTGAGTGTTGGTCTGTTGTTTGGATAGAGCAAGCAAACTGAAGATGTAACCTTGGCCTCTGATAAATTGTGAAGGGCCTTTTATACTATGAGCTGACATTTTAGAGACTAAGTAGTGAATCAATGAATAAAAGAGATTAAATAGAATAATCGATAAAAATGATTTACAGCCCTATCTCTATCATCTTTGGGAAGCTGCTAACAGATGGACTTACTCATTATTACATTTATAATAATGAGAACATTTATTCTAAAGTGCTACATGTACAATAAAAAAGTCAGCCAATGGAAGCCCTTAAACTCTTTTAATTGAATTATCCAAAGATCTACAGTCCTAATTGGCATAATAAGACAGTATTAGATAGATATAGAGAGATAATCTGGTCCATTTCCCTGGGCCCTGTGATAGACACTTTATAATACCATAATTTTGATCTGCTTCCACACTGCTGAACATTACCAGTAGGATGAGAGTGCTAAGAGGACACTTTGCCCTGTGAGTGAGACGTACATTACCCCTATAGCCCCTGGGTGTGTTCACTGTTGCCGTGCTTTGTTGCCTCCTCTCAAAGGTAATGATGACTAAGGGGACTGAGACTTTGCTCTGTCTGTCATGCATATCAGACACACTGATCTTGGATGAGACAAACTGCACATTGTATTCATTGGCACTCGTGAGATGTTGTCGGGTTAAAGTCTGTGAATGATTTACTGTATCCACAAGGAATGGGGAATGTATGAATATCTGACTTGAAATGGTAACTATCCTTCCACTAGGTGGCAATCTCATCTTGTTTCCCCATGTCACTTTTTAGCCCGATGATGGCCCCAAGATGCACACCAAGCTCTTTTTGTTAACAGATACAATTGATTTCTTGGTGGGTATTTTGTGAGCTGCCTCTTGTATGCACCGCTCAGCTTTAAGCCCAGATTTAAGCCCAGATTTATTTCTTGGGGGAGACTCTGTCTTCAAAATGTCAGCCTGTAGTTTGTCAGCTTGACAGCAAGCCAGTGACAGATGCATAACAGCTCTGTCAGCTGGAGCATCAGTTGCAGTATTATTATCATCACTCTCCAGTTTGGTCTTTGTTATTCGAGACATAAGCCAGTAATGCAGCATTTTGACCTAATGGCTGTCGGTCAGTAAGAAGTCCATTGACTTATAGTGGTTTCATATAAGGTTTCATACACATGCCACTACCAACATCTGGGAAGCCCTTGAAGCAGAGCACTGTGCTCACAAGTGCTCCAAGACACACAGACTAACCTTTGCTTGCTTAGCACACACTTATTTTATTGAAGAGTGTCAAGCACTGCTGCTCTGTGGACTGAAGACTCCAATTACCTTCCATTTGGCAAGTAAATCTGGAGCTCGTCTCTAGCTAAATGTCACATTGTCAGTTATGTAGGTGCGTTTGTAAAACTGATTTCATATTCCTCATGCCAAGTTTTATACATGAGGATCTGAGTCAGTGACAGCTGTGATGATGGCTGGGCTTGTCAGACAGCGTTTGAAAACCACCTGCCACTCACTTCCAAATAAGTGAGCAGACAGAAAAGTGTTTTCTGTCTGCTCGAATATTATGTGCTCAAAAATCAGAGACCTGGCCTGGTTGCTCAAATCTGTGATGGCTTTTTGAACTTCATGTTTACCATTTACACAGCCACGCCCTGAGGCATTACAGCCATACAAGCTTCACTGTATAGTCAACATTCACATATATTTACTCAGTGTCACGTTGATACTACCATATTGCCTCGACTGCAAATTCTTGTGTAATTAAAATGCTCTCAGAAGGGTGGGGGGGGGTACTTTACTCGACCTGTAGATCAACCTCCCTGAGTGTCCTTTTCTTTGCATGTAAAGGAATTTGCTCAGTAGCCAAAACCTCTGCCACATTCCTTCTGATACTCACCACACTGGTTTTATCTCAGGGGGGGTTGTCGACAGGCTGGTCTGCTTGCATGCCCTGAAAAGATTTCCAAAGAAGTTGTCGTGTTGTTTGTTGGGATAATTACCTGTTCTTTCCCGAGAGTTTCACGCTATAAAAATACAAAAACAGCCATTTACGTATTTTAGTTGTAAAATGTTAAAAAAGAAAAGAAAAAAAGTGGTCCTCACACTGAATTGTATGTGTAGATTTTCAGGCTTTAAGAAGTGGTTATTTATTTTCGGCCTCAGACAAAGAAAAATAGATCAATTTTCAGTGTTCTTATTGGCAACAAAAGAGGCAGTTCCTTCCATTTTTGAATAATGGCTGATGTCTTTGACTGCTATACCCTTCACAGTATGTCTATTTTTCTTTTTGTCATTAGATGCTGTTAGGGTGTTTTGTTTTGAATGTGGGTATCTGTATCCTGCTGTCCACTGTGTCAGTGCCTGCTGTGCCGTTTTCCCATGATTCCACATACTCCCTCACAACGGAGTCCACTCATCTGAGCTCTCACAAAGCCTTGCGGGAATAAAAGAGCCAAGGCACTGAAAAGAAAACAGAGCTTGTTGTGTGACCACCTTTTGTGGCCTTTCTTTCAAGCTCTTCTTTAAGAGACAAGAAGCCATCTGCCTGCAGACAAAGGCCGTAGGCCTTGTCCTCCCTCCCTCCCACTTCGCAGGGTTAAAATATTTATTCCTCATATGTCTCCTCAGACTTCGCTGTAGAGCTGAATTGTATGGTATGGTATGCGTAGGTCTTTTCAAAGAATGTCAGCCACAATAACAAATATCTTCACCTGTCCTGTCACTCTCGCAGCTATCAGCCAGTTGGCTCTTACCCCCAGACATTAGAGACAAAAAGAAATAGCTGATAAACAAAAAGCCCACAGCAGTTTTTACTTTGCTTCTGTGTCTGTGTTTTCATTTTATCTCTGCTTTGCAGTTGGCCTTTGGGTCTTTTGATCTCTGCTTTTGCCCATATTACCTTTGCTGCTGCTCTTTATCGTCTCATATCCGGTGCTCACTGGCTTTCTAACCTTTCCTCCCTGTTTAATAAATCAGTTATTCATCCTTATTTTCTGTAATGTCTTCCCATGTTCAAGCTTAGCTGTTCTGTAAAATAGCTGTTTAGCATAAAATCTTGTAGATATTTGTTATTTGACATGTAGTTTGCACTGCTGTCAGAGCATCTTGATTAATTAGAAAGGCAGACAGCCATGTGGTTTACTGGTTGTTTACAAGCAGAGCTAATAGGGACAAATTCAGTATTAACATAGCAACAGACCCCCACTGGTAAAATACTGGACCTGCAATGAGCCTCCTATGGGATTTTACTTGGATTTGGGCACTGCAGGATTATTCCCTGTGGCAGGATTATGGCAGTAATCCCTCCCAATCCCAGTTGATGGTCTGGCTCTGCGGGTCCTCTGAGACAAATGATTGTGACTGGCAGGAGGAGTCTGCAGTCAGAGTGTCTGGAAGATCCAGTCTGGGCGGCAATGTGGGGAATTCCACCAGCCGACTGGCATAGCTGGAGGTCAAGATCTGTTTGAATTACAAGGACACAGCCTCGGCTCTGTCAGGCCAGAGAATCTTGGGTCTCTCTTTGAGCAACTGAATGACCCGTTTAGGAGACCCAGTGCTGACTGAGAGCTGCTGGCAGAGCATTATCTCCAGTTAAGTGAAGTGGAGTGTGTCCGGAAGGCAGCGTGCTAATGGGAGTGTGCTCTGTGCTATAAAAGGGGGCGTCTGCACTATTGATCCTGCTTTACAGAGCTGTTGAGCTGTGTGAAGCAGACCTGACAGCACCCGACCGCCCTCACTCTCAACCTCCCTGCCCCTCCCCATCTGGGACCCTGTTCTCTCTCTCTTTCCTTTCTGGGCGTGTGAAAGAGGGCCATTGTGTGAGGCACACTCCTGCCCTCAGGCCGCCCACTACCGATCTTGTTGCTCTTGCTTATCTTGCACGCTCGATTCAGATCAGATGCAGAGCCAACCCCGTGCTGGTTGTCATCAGTCGTCCTCCTGGGTCAGAGGGGAGTGGAGTGTAGCTGCCGCTTCTGCACTGGGCTGTTGCCGGCAGCGTCTGCTGCACAGCACCCACGTCTCGCCTCCTCATCTTTCCCCAGAGGAGTTGGAGAGTCTGTGGGAACACGACCAGGCGAGCATGGAGGCTGAAGAAAACAGAGGAGGTTTAGGAGGGGAGCTGATTACCCACAAGGCTAAAAGACAGGAGAGGAAGCGCCAAGAGCTGCTGGCTTTGGCTCTGGGAGTCAAACTGGGGAGCAAGGGAACACTTCTGTGGAAGCCTATTAAACTGCTGGCCTCCTGTCCACAGATCTCCTCACCTCTGGTGCGACGGAGTGCCTTGAAAGATACACAAGAGAAGCAGTGCTCCTATGAGAAGATACACAACTTCAAGGTGAGCAGGTTTTTTGTTAATAAAAGTCTGATGGCTGCTAGAAACTTAATTTTTAGATCCCACCAAAGAACAAAGACATTTTCAGCAGATTTCTATTAGCTATCACAATTTTTTTGCAGTGGTTAAGTAATCCCTGAGAGATGCGGTTACAGATGTTTTTTTGCCTGCCTCTGTATTTGCTTGTCCCATCATAGTGTGTGTTGTTTGATGAGAACACATGCAGCTGACACTCATATGCACTGAGGGGAACTAATGGATACACTAAACCACAAGCCATTAACAGAAGCACATTGATTAGCATTGATTTTAAAGGCTTTTAGATCTTTTTTTTTTTAGGTTGCTGATTTTGTAAAAGCAGTTTTAAAGTTACAAGTATTATGCAGTCTTCCACTCTCAGTCAGAAAGTGTCAGTGCATAGTACATTATGGAAAGTAGAATTGAGTTATGGTTCTTTAAATATACAGACGGACTTAGGCATACTTTACCTCTGGGCTCTTTAGCATTCTTGCAATTGTATCCTGGGTTTCAGTTAACAGGGAGGTTATAATGACCCCCAGCTTTTTGTATGCTCCCCTTTGAAAAAGAACAAAAACTATCCACTCACCACCTGCCATATGCCCTCCTCACTCATCAGTCTACTGCTACCTATTCAAAGTTCCAATGAAGGTGTGTGTGTGTGTGTGTGTGTGTGTGTGTGTGTGTGTGTGCACATGTGTGGCTCGGTTTGACATCTTATCTGTGTTTTCAGGGTGCACAGTGGGTGTACATCTGTTATTTTGACTTGCAGGCTTGCCTCTGTGCTCGCCTGCATGTATCCGATTGCCCAGGAGCAGATGCCAGACACATTATAGTAAATCCTTTAATCTGCCTTGTATATACAAATGCTCTCATTTGGCGTGGGGTCCCATCCACTGTTGCTTGGGATCACAATCTCTATCCAGTACATCAAAAGGGAGGTTCTGCAGTCTGGACGTAGTAATGACTTGCTGTGTGCGTGCATGCGTGTGTGTGTGCGTGTGCGTGCGTGTATAACCGTGTTATCAATACACCACAGGTACACACCTTTCGAGGGCCGCACTGGTGTGAGTACTGTGCCAACTTCATGTGGGGTCTCATCGCCCAGGGCGTCCGCTGCTCAGGTAACTACACACATCAAAATTGCATGTCATGGATTACACGAGCAGTGCATGATCTATCGCTAACACTGTCGTGCCACGGACGTTTCAGCTCCGTAAATCCTATAAATTCTCCCTTTTAATTTGTGGTTCAATTATGTCACATTTTATGGTTATTTTCCTTTTTCCTGTAATATCTGTGACAAACAAGTTGACATCCTCCTGTCACTGACTCATCAAAACACTTTCTTTAGGAAAACCCAGTGAGGCACAGACACTTTTATATAATCAAAGCATTGCAGCTACCACTTTTATTTTTAACCCTCTTCCCCTTAAGAACATTTAATCACAGACAAAATGAAACAAAATGTTTTTAAATGCTATTTAGTAATTCCCTTATACCCTTACTGCACAAAGAAATGCCATGTGCAATATGCTAATATCTATACGAAAATGTAAGTTATGTTTATCTGTCAATGGAAATTTTTACAAATAAAATGTGCAAATGATGATAAAGTGTAGGTCAAACAAAGATTAAATGTACTGTCATTATTGACCAAATATAGCAGCAGAACTAAGTGATTGATTCCATATTAGAGTTCAGTGGTATTTTCAAGGCCTCCATGGTCACAAGATTGATGTGAAATGATGCGCACATCAATGGACTCTGTTGCTTTCTCCCTAAACAGAGTGTTTGTTGTTGAGACATTTTCCATGCGGATAAGCCAGAGGCAAACACTGGTATCATCAGACACCTCATGTGCTATGGGAAACAGGAGAGACTTCTTTCTCCTTTCTTACTCCCTGTTTAGCCTCTATTTTTTATTCTTATCTCCTGCTACACTCTCTGCAAGCGCTGACGGAGAGCGAGGACCCCAATCAGCAGACCACCGTTAACGCTGCTCAGGCAGTAAAAATGTCTTTTGTGATGAATGATTTCAGTCAGACAACCCCTGTCTACAAGTATGGCTCCTTCAAAACCTTTATTCCAAGCAGTGCTGCCACACAAGCAGCCATAATTCCCGCACACAGCTCTTGCCAGCTGTCCTACACGCTCCATGTGACTAAAACTACAACAAAAAACTCCACCCCTGCTGCCATGTTTGCTGTTATCTACCTTTGGCGCAGTGCACTGAGACAGCTTAGCTGCGGCTATGCTGTCTGACAGTGCAGTTTATCAGTGACTCTGGGAAACCTTTTCAAATTGCTGCCTTATACCTGCTGTGATGGTTGTGTTATCTTCAGTCTGAGACTAATCTCTCTCTCTGCTTATCTCCCTCTTGCTCTTCTAGATTGTGGGCTGAATGTACATAAACAGTGCTCCAAACTGGTTCCCAGCGACTGCCAGCCGGACCTGCGCAGGATAAAGAAAGTGTTCAGCTGTGACCTCACAACGCTTGTCAAAGCTCATAACACAACACGACCCATGGTGGTGGACATGTGCATTCAAGAGATAGAGCTGAGAGGTAGAATGCAATTAAGACGTCATCCCATTACTGTAGACCCTAAATTTCCTCCAACTCATTAATGTCTACAGTGCAGAGGGAAGGCAGGGAGGGTGGTAAGAGGGAAAAAAGCCCCCCAAAAAACTGAGACAAGCTTCCCAATTTTCTACTGCAGGTATGAAATCTGAAGGTCTCTACAGAGTGTCTGGCTTCTCAGAGCACATAGAGGACGTGAGGCTCGCCTTTGACCGAGGTTTGTTGACTTCAGATTTCTGTGCCCCAGGACCTTTTGAGGTTTTAGTTCACGGGTTCATAATTTTAAATAAGACACTTGTTTCAGCTGCAGTAAAGCACAACCTAGTACTGTCTGTTATTTTGTGACGTACATGAGAACATTCAGGATTTATTTATGATTGTGTCCAATTATATATGTTAGTCATACATTTTCTGTTTTTTATCAACAGATGGTGAAAAGGCTGACATCAGTGCCAGTGCCTATGCAGACATCAACATCATTGCTGGTGCTTTGAAGCTCTACTTAAGAGACCTTCCCATTCCAGTCATTACGTTTGACTTGTATGCCAAATTTATTCAAGCTGCAAGTAAGAGCTCCTCCACTCTGGGCTATTCCATGCCATTACTGTTTTACTGGTACCCTGCAGTGCTCTGATACTAACTGTATTACTGATGTAATGTAGAACTTCCAAATGCTGAATCCAGACTGGAGGCCATCCATGATAGTTTGCTGCAGCTTCCACCAGCCCACTATGAGACCCTACGTTATCTGATGGCTCACCTCAAGAGGTTAGTTCATACACACAAGTTGTCAAAGCATGACTTTTTTTTAAGGGTAAGGCTGGCAATGTTTTATATTTTTCATAATCTCTACAATGAATGAATTGATCCTACAATACTACTGCACTGAATTTTATTTGACCCAACATACACCATACTACTGTCATAAATACTCAGTTGAGTACCACCTACAGATGCTGGTCATATAATTAGAATATCTGAATTACTGAAATAAATCAAAAAGTTGATTTATTTCAGTAATTCCATTCAAAAAGTGAAACTTGGATATTATATTCATTCATTACACACAGACTGATATATTTCAAATGTTTATTTAATTTAATTGTGATGATTAAAACTGACAACAAATGAAAATCCCAAATTCAGTATCACTGAAAATTAGAATATTACTTAAGACCAATACAAAAAAAGGATTTTTAGAAATGCTGGCCAACTGAAAAGTATAGGGTTAAGGTCAGGCGAATTTGCTGGCCAGTTAAAAACAGGGATACCATGGTCCTTAAACCAGGTACTGGTAGCTTTGGCACTGTGCGCAGGTGCCAAGTCCTGTTGTAAATGAAATCTGCATCACCATAAAATTGTTCAGCTGCAGGAAGCATGAGGTGCTCTAAAACTTTCTGGTAGATGGCTGCGTTGACCTTGGACCTTAGAAAACAGAGTGGACCAACACCAGCAGATGACATGGTACCCCAAACCATCACTGACTGTGGAAACTTTTACACTGGACTTCAAGCAACATGGATTCTGTGCATCTCCTCTCTTCCTCCAGACTCTGGGACCTTGATTTCCAAAGGAAATGCAAAATTTACTTTCATCAGAGAACATAACTTT
>JAPMOB010238854.1:0-46155 GCA_029875015.1 Lepomis gibbosus | reverse complement strand
GTGTGTGTGTGTGTGTGTGTGTGTGTGTACGTACTCTGGCTAAGGAAGATAGTTCCTTGCTTATGAGGACTACAAATATATTGTGTGAAAAACACTTCTGGTTTCCGACATCAGCCTGAAACTTCCAATCAGGTCACCAGCAGTGCAACTACTGTATACGGTGTATACTTTATAACTTGTACGCACATGTCTTGTGCCCACAGTTTACTTATGTGCACTCAATCTCAGTCAGATTCTCATCAGACCCCCTGCCTTTAACACATCTTGGTGTCGCAAACCTCTCTGAGTTAGTAATTACACGCTCACACACGGGCCACTGTCTGCAACACCTGTGAGCGTTCTCTATTCAGCTCTGTCTGTACGGCCTACTGTCTAAATGGAAACACATCAATTGGGGAGTGGACAAGCACCAGTCAGGGCCCGTGGGCCAGTGGGTCATCCTGGAGAGAATGGATCACTAACCCACAGCTCGCACTGCCCCTCTCAGGGCTTGTTATGGGTTAATAATGGGCTCTAAGTGCTTCCCTTTAGGTGTGCTGTAACAAGGCTAAGTGCTCCTTTATGTGAAAACAGAGAGAATGAATGGCATATGAAGACTTGAAACAAACTCCTCATCCACACCGGAGTGGTCTGACACACACACACACAAAATACCATTCAGTTCTTGTAAAAACTAAAAAAAAAAAGCAAAAATGTGCCTTTGGATTATTAACAAGTATTTCTACTTTAGCCTTGCTCAATCCCCAAAGTCAAAAAGAAAGCATGTTTTTCCTGACAAGCTGAAGCCATAAATTCACAAAAAATAGTACATTTGAAATGTTAGGCCAATATGACTACAGTAGATGTAATAGCACTGACCTCACAGCAAATCTGCCTGCTCTTGTCCAACACATCATGCGATGTAGGTGGATGATGTTAAGTGTCTGGCTGAGGTGTGTTTATACAACACACTCCTTGATGGCCCCTACTTGCCTTACTTCTTTCTCAGCACTTAGGGTTTACAGAAGAATCCGGGAACTAATCTTGATGTCTGAACAGCTAATCTGTCTGTGGTGTGGTTAAGATGTACTAGGGTGTACTTATAAGCTGCTTTACGACTCAGTTTAATGAAACTGACCGGAGTCCTAAAGATCTTACTTCAACTGTGCTCTCACTCAGAGACAGACAGCTGAAACGCCTTTGACTGCCAAACCAGCCCAGTGGAGTATCTGCATTTAATGTATGTGTGCCATGCCTCACTTGGTTTCTCTACTCATCTTACACATACATAATCAAGCGGGATTAACTGCATTATTTACAGAATGTAGCGATAGCGCGTAACATGAGAGTGAAGTAGCAGAGTTATTAATTATTTGAAAGGAATTAACCAGGCAAATCACTAAAAGTCCTGTAAAACAGACAGCTTTAGCGGTCTCTCGCAGAATAATCACATGCATCAGACGGGATGCTTGAGGACACCAGTGCCACAGGGCGCCCAGATTAAGGTTTTCTGACTGACTGGTCAGCTGGTGGGCGATTACACTGAAGGAGTAGTGCTGGATAATCCTCAGTAAGAGCTGCGCCACATTACAACTTCACTGACAAGGACAGACAGAAAGAGAGAGAGAGAGAGGGGGACAGAGTGTGAGTGTGTATATGCATGAGCATGCATGTGTGGGTTTTGTGCAAGTGTGCGTTTCCAGCCAAGTCTCAGCCTGCAATCCAGAAGATAAAGCAGCAGTGATAATGCCAGCAACAGAGGACTGATTCTGGAAGCGAATCAATGCTTAACGGGCTTGGCACAGGGACTGCCCCCCTTTCCTACCACATATCTAAATTTTTCACTGCTGCGCCATTGCAGCTTGAGAGTGAAAACTGTGATTTAACCAGGAGCCACTACAACAATTTGGCTAGACCACCTCCACAAAGTTTAAAACATTTGGTGTTTTTAAAGCCGACAGATGCAAGGGCTGGTTTCACCATCTGCATAGCCAACCGCTCACTGTTGTGATTAATCCGCACTCTTTAATGATATAAGCTGCAAAGAGCCGAGGCCAAGGAATAAAGACTAGGACTGTGGGTTTGGGAACTACAGAAGGTTGACTAGTAGCAGATGCAAAGACTCAAGCCTGCAACTGGGAGTTTGGGTCCAAAAGCACACAATCACAAGGACACAAAAACTTGGAAAACTCCCCGAAACCTCAGCTCTGTTAAACTTTATAAAAATGTCTGGTTAAATTTCTTAAAATATGATTACAAGCAAATTAGATAACTCTCTGAATCTCTGTGTGTCTGGTGCAACAACATAGTCTTAATATATGGTACATTCTGTTGAGAAGCATTATGAATTAGTGGGCATTTTACTAATTTTTAATGGCACAGCCCTCCTCAGATAGATCTGGGATTGAGGCCTTTTGCAAAAGCCAGGTTTCAAGGGAGACAAGGGTTTTAGACACACAGAGCTGGTCTACTGCAGAGACTAGTAGCAGGGGCTCAGGCTGGGGGACAGAGAGGCTTGGCAGTCAGTTGTAGTGCAGGGCGGGTTTGGGATGAGGACGAAAGCACAGAGAGACATAAATTATTTAACACACAACCATTACAGAGTGCGCAATTGTACATGCTTCAGACGTCTTCAGACATAACCCATGTTTGATTGTGTTAAAATGATGTCTATGCTTCTACAAACTCGTCCGCGCTGTGAGACAATCAACCAGACTGATCAGTTTTGCCCTAATTTCCAACCCTTTTCACCAACAGGAGGTGTGGCCATGGCTCCTCCTAGTGGTTAATGGCCGCCATTAAGACTGCATAACTAGATTTTAATCAACAAATTATCTTTACCCCAGGATATTATCTTTTAAAGCATATTAAAATCTCACCGATAGCCACTGAAGCGCCTGACACTTGATTTTTTTTTTCACCATCAAATATTGCCGTGGCTGCTTTGTGACTTAACCTGGTTGTTGCGGGTTTAGCACATAGAGTCAACGGAAAAGTGGATTTATCTCTAATCTAATTTCACCCGTGATGCAAATCAGCTTAGGTCCTTGGATCCTGCATCCAGGCATCTCTCGTCTCCTCTGGGCAGCGTTAATAGTGCTGCACTTTCAGTACAGCTGGCTCAACATTCACTATCACTACTACTGCCAAAAAATATTCCAATCCATTCATCTGCCCCAATTTCTATGATCTGTTTAGAGTAAAAATAGATTAGCATATCGCTTTGTTGATTCTATCAAAAGAACCTTCAGAAGTACGCTTTCAGCTCTTTACACAGCAAACGCACAAAATCTCTTTCTCCCTAAAATATATATGTTTCTTTTCAAAAAGGCAAACTTTTAAGACGTCAAAGTGACAAATACCAAAAAGAAATCAATTGTAGTGCAACCTTGCAATGACCTCATTAACAAGGCCAATTCTTCAGCAGAATCTCACCCCTGTGTCAGTGGAAAGGACTCTCCCCTCTGCAGTGTGTGTATCAGATGAACCCACTGCAGAGACAGAGATCTCTGAAAGTACTGACAAGGCTACAGGAGTGGAACCATCGATATTTTGCAGCCACTGATTCACCAACACTGCACTTCAGCCAATACTAACAGACGTGGCTGTCTGGCCAGCTCCCTTTGAATGAGCACAGAGGCGGTCTGCTCCCTGTCCGTCCTTGTTAAGCTCAGTGTTTTCTAGCTTGCCTGTCTGTGTGTCTGGTGGGGTAAACACTGTCTTGCTGGGAGACAGGAATGCTGAATTAGTGATGAGCTGAGGAGAATGGTTGCACACCTGAGCACTGGGGACAGGAGTTGACTCACCTTGTCTAAAGTGGGAAAAGAGGAAGTTAGCCCAAAGCTAAAAAATGCTAAAAACTACTGAGGAGACATGAAGGGAAAGGGGAGGCTGAGGCCAATAGGCCAGGAATATTTACAGCCAATTTACACCAATGGCCTCTAGACTCTTGTTTGTCCCCCTTAAGTGACTCAGTGGTTTCAGGCATACTGATAGAAACTCTAGAGGAAGCATGAGCACATATGATACCCACTGATACTCATTGGGAAGGCAGGCAGCGGCACACAGGCATGACTTCAACAGACAAAAACACATTCTTCATAGACTGGCACCTTTCAATTACATCCCAAGAAGGCTTCATTTAGCCTCAGAAGTATGCTAGGCTGTTATTATGAAGCTGGATTAATGAAACCACTTCAACATGTCGATCTCTGATAGCTTTCAGTAGGAAAGACTCAGAATCCATTCTGCCTATTTAAAGATAAACACTAACAGACACTAAAGCACACATTGAATTCAATCTGCTGTCAATCCAACACCTCGTCCCACTGGTTGGCTCACAGCTATACTATGGATCTGTTCTTGTACTTTCTCTTACTGCTGTGGTGCTTCAGCTTTGCTGTGTGGAAATCTTATCTTACCCTTCTCTTGACAAGACCTGGTCACATGAAGTCAATGTCAAATCAATGAAATCTACCCACCTCATCAATTCAATCATCACTACTGCTGAACACATGAATATATATTTAATGTATACATTAATAACAAAAATAACATTCTGGTTAAACTAAAATAGCATCAATTTGGGCATCAAACTAAAAAAAAAACTGATGATGAACACCGACCTCTGGATAATCAAAATAGCCTCCTTAAAAAAGTCACATATTTCACCTACAACGGCGTGCTGCATCATTATGACATAAATAGACTTCCAGAGAAAAGGCACTTTGATAGCTGGTGTAAGACTGAGTGCAAAGTCCCCAGCTTCCTCACTTAAGAGTCTTTGTTCTATTATTGTGTGCTTTGAAGAGTAGCAGTCTCTCGGCAGAGTGGCTGTGTGACTGCATCCTGGCTGCTATAAAAAGGCCACTCCTGCCCTGACACCGGAGAGAACAGAACAGTGCAGACACTGAGCAATGCTGCACTTAGTAGGTCTGTCTGTCTGTCTGTGTGTGCACTTCAAGCTGGGGAGGGTTACTTTTGAGATGCACCAGCCAGGAATTGAAAATGTGTTCCATTCCAAAATCTCGCACCTTCTGTGTGTCCTTGCTCACTGCAATGGTGTGAGGAAGTTGGGTCTGGGACATCAGTGGAAACTAGGAAGGTTATGCCAGTAGTTTTACCTCTATGACACATGAATAAAATGCATAATAATTATGATGATGAAATTATGCAAGCCACCTATAGGCATCCTGTCATCACCATTTCAAGCCCATATCAGCCACTAAAAGACCCTGCCTAAGGGGAGAAAGTTGAGAGAAAGGACACTGGCCACTGGTTATTGTTGACTATTTCTCCATGACTCACAGAGCAGATAACAATATTAATGTCAAGCCACTGCTGCGGCAGAAACATGGGTGATTGGAGACACTGCCACACCTCTGTTTTGTGTCTGTCTTTTTCATATATATAACTGTTATTCATTATTCCTGTAATACACAGTTACCTTATGACTTTGCTAATGATGTGACAGTATATATGTTAGGGTATTAAAATATGAATAACATAAGAGTAGCTTTAAAATTTGATGTTTGCACGAGTTTAATCATATAATGACAGATGGTGACTTAAATAATTCACACAGATATCCCACTGGATGAAACTGTGCAGCTTGCTGAGTGTGTTGTAACAGTATACATTATCAGACAGAGGATGTAAGTGAGCATGTGAAACCCACTAGGTATTGTAATGTGAGCCTGTGGTGGCTGCTATAGTGAGTTAATGGGGTGGAATTGCTCCTCAACCTCCGGAGGCAATAATCACTGTTTACCAAACTAAGTCTCACACAGAAGGGCCTTGGTGGAAGACATAACTAGGCAAACCTCAAGTCATGACCCTCAGACTGAGCACACAAGATTCTTCCTCTTATCAAAATCACTCTCTCTCCATTGGGGATCACTAGGTCACATGCAGCACATACATTATGCTCCAACATACCGCTATGTCGGTGTCAAATCAGAGTAATGTCGTTATCCGTCTTCTGAATAAACGGCGTCCTGTCTGTATACACACAGACAATGGACAAATTAACACGCACACTCAGTAAAATGGATGAGACATGGAAAGCTATGGCTGGTTGGCATGGCTATTTCCGCTAACGCGTCGTTGTCAAACTAGCATGGACTCAGCTAGCAAATCAGCAGCAACACATATCAAAGTAAAAAACGGGCACCTTCATCGTCACCCACACCTCTTTTATAAACTTGGTTCTGTCCTTACCTGAATGCTGCGTGAATATATTGATCCCTGGGTCGGGCACGTTGACTGCAGCAGCCCTGCCTGGCGGTGTCCCGGTGCTACTGCCGGGTTCTCGGGGTCTCCTCCCGGCGCCGCTCCCACGGTTCCCCTTCCCTTGTTGCGGGTGGGACGCGTGGGGCTGTGGTGGCTGGAGTCCGGTCGATGTGCCCTCACCGACGCGGCCTACCTGCTGTCCCATCCCGGTAGTTTGGCTTAAGGACGTTTGGGACCAAGCGAGCAAACCCCCTGCGCACCTCTGGTTCACATTCCCCCAAGCTGGAGCGGCCTGGCTCGAATAGTCTTCCTCAATCCCTTCCCCGCTCTTCTTCTCCGAGCTAACGTTGACTAGCCCGTATTAGCTCGCTTGGCTAGCCTGTTAGCTACCGTTAGCAGCTATCAGTGGAAACCCACCCACCCTGTCTTTAACAATAAAATCGCAAGCCCGGCGTGTGACAGCGATTGTCTCTATTCCGGTGATCCAGTTGGTATCCGAGCAGATATGAACGGTACCCAGCAAGCGAGATTCGTTCAAATCTTGAGCTTTTCAGAATCTTTTTGCCGTGGTCTGGCCGCTACGCGCCCCCTCTGACGCCGCCATCTTTACCGCAGAATAGAAGATGTGTTGCACAAGGCGGGGGGTTCGCCGCGATCCCCTGTCACCGTGATCCTCCACCTCTCCAGCAGCAACACAAACCGGGTCCCAACAATTCCCGAGCACTGGTTCCAGCGGGGTGGGGTGGGGGTGATTGTGGGCTGTCTGATCGATAGCCCTTGAATAAAATGCAGAAAAGCTTAAAATTCCACTCTCACATATTGTTTTGCCAAGCAAGTGCAGAGTGGTGACATTAAACAATGAGTGCGTCTTATTTGAAATCCTCTGTACTATAAAACTGTAACTACATATGTCCTGTATAGGTGTGTAATTACCTTCATATAAAACTACAGAAATACAAGTAATGTCCAACTCTGCAGATGCAAGACAGCTGATGAAGAATTGTGAAATACATATTAACATAACTCCTAAGTGCACAACATAAATACAATTTTAGTGACTTGTACATTTTATACAGACTCAGAGATCAGTAGGCTACTTCTATGTATTCTATCTTATTATGTGCATATCAATTCAAAGTAGACTGTTTAATTCTCTCGTTGACCACTATAAACATGCATTATATACATGTTATTATACGAAACATTCTTAAAGCATAAAGCCGATTGAAAGAGGCGAATAAGGACATACATCATTTTTTATTCTTAGTAGTTGTTTAACTTCGATGTGACTTCAGACCTTTGTCTACAAATCCGAAAATAGAACAACATGCTGATTCATAAAACTGTCACCTGACACAATGCGCTATTCAAGGCCAGAAAAAAAAATCACAATCAACACAAAAATGACTAAGTAAGAAAGCAAAGCTCTGCTCCCAAAAATAAACACCTCATCTAAATAAACAGTATTTGTGGAGCTTGGTTCTTTTCACTACTATAAATAGTCGTACATTTACTTAGTAGATATTATATGTGCAAGTTGCTGGTAGTTGTGTTTGTTAATATAAAATTGGCAAAAGGCTCTCAAATTTCACAGCCAAATTGAGCAGAGGAATGATCCAAAGTAAAAGCTTTTAATACAGCGCCACCTTGTGGTCCTAAGGTTTTGGACGTGCAGAGTTTTCCATTGCTGCTGGTTTTTACTTTGTATTGTGCATATCATTATTCACAAGCGTAAATACAGTCTCCCTGCATTGAAATATGTCAGAACTGGCTACATTCACCTTGTGATTTCCTTAAAAATATATAAATGTGTTAAGATTATTTCTAAACCACAAGAACTAAAAGCAGACTGAGCACACACATTCCTCTATCCATTAGTTTGGCATGTAAATTAGTGTTTTGTAAAATCTAGACTTGTATGATTTCAACAACAAAACACTGTCTTATGTAATGTACTCTAACCATATTGCTAATCAGGTGTCATCCTTACAATGTTATAACATTCTAGCAGCCAGCTGCAATGGTTACAGTGGTACTTAATCTGTCATCACTTCACCTTCACATAACTCTCAAAACTGGTCATCAACAAAATAAAACATTTAGTTCATCATTTAAGTTCACAAGAAACTCAAGCAGTTCAACTGAAAATATTAAAACCATTAAGAACATAGTCAGCAGTTACACAGTATATTAACTCCGTACAGCATACTTATCATCTGGAAGTTTGTTTCATTATAATAATCTTCATTTAATTTTATGGAGTGCCCAACATCCATGTGGTTTGTCTGCTGGAGATGAATAGAAAGGTTATAGTTTAAGTATTATATTTGGCATAAGGAAAATACATTCGAGTTCATCTGTAAAGTGTAAAGTCTGTGAAAGTTCTACATTACAGTTTACTATAAAATAATTTCCCAACTATATCAGAGTTGACTGCAATCTTGAAGTTATAATACAGGGGCAACAGTTCCTCATAGATTTATACAAAACACCAAACAGTGGCCATTTTTCAAAATAATCTTATTGGCAGTGAAAATAAATAACATTTTATGTCTTTCTAAATAACATACTGAGTGTTATTAATAATACAGTCATAATTGCAAACGTTAAATATTAACTATTACTGCATGTGTGAATTATGTTTGTATTCAGCTGCCATATCATGATTGCCACTAAAATATTGGCACAAGGAGTAGATTCAAAGCTGATCAAGGCAAAAGTGATGGCAATACATTTATAAAAATAAATAGTACATAATAATAAAAGCGTTTACATGTGGTTGTATGTGAATCTGTAATCTTGTTGGGTTTGTTTTTAAAAACATAAAAAAACAAGGTATGTAAGGCATCACTTTGACTTTGCTGTTTGAGTAAATAACATTTTGGCACATATTTATTGAATCTCTTCCATACATTCATACACACTCAGTCACGACCTTAGTGCAATCAAATAAAACAAACATGAAAGACCAGAAGTTATGAAAGTAAGACAAGAGCTGGTCAAATTTATACTGATCAGTGATAGTCCTCTGCAGTAGTCCAAACGTTGATCAGAACCTATCAGAGTTGGCCATCAGGCCTCTGACAGTTCCAGGAGCGAGGCTTCAGTAGTTCAAGAAACGAAGGCTGAAATGAAAAAAAAAAAAATATATATATATATATATATAGGTTGGCAAAGAAAAAAATGTTTTTCAACTGAATCACTGTATCTAAAAAAAATAAAAGAGTATTTCGGTGTTTAGAGGGCATCATTGCACTAGGCTGCACAAAGGCATGCTGCCGGTGTTACCTCCTTCAGCGGGCAGTAGCGCTGGGCATACCATTCCTGGGAGTACAAACAGATAATGACTCCCTGACCCAGGAAGAGGGATGTCCACATAATTATGTTCCAGATGGGACCCTTCCTTTGGTCGTGCAGAATGAAGTTGAACATCACTGTGAGAGGGCGAGAAATGAAGACGAGGGTGGAAACATAATGAAAACATAAATGAAGCGAGACATAACTTGATGTTGTGTGTGACTTAACACAAACAGAATAATAATAATTATTAGGTTTAGCTGAAATTTCAAGCATGTCTGGGTGACTGATTGCTAACATACAATAAAAGCAGAGTGGTGTGGGAATAGTGAGGAGAGCTGAGGTCTTTTTTTTCTTACTTCCAAAGCACATAAAGAGGCAGAAGAGTACAGGATAAAAGAAGCCAAAGCAGATTGCAAGAATGTACTCGTGGACCACTGCAGACACTGTGAACACAAACAGCATGGCTGCTGGTCTGAAACGCTTCTGAGACATCTAGAATGACAACAGCGGAGAGAACAAACACGTCAAAACAACAGTGCTTAGCAAATTAAATCTAATCCATGTATTTTTTTTACATTAGCAACAACTTGGAAAATGTGTTTAATGGCTTTTCACACCGGTGTTGTAATTTTTCAATAAAAAACCCTAATAGCAAAACCACTCACCCACAGCAAGTCCCTGTACACATAGTAGTACAGCCAGTCATGGACCACCACATTCCAAGTGCGATAGTAATTGGCAAAAGAGGTTGAATTCCACCAATCCTGTAATCAAAATTCATTAAGTTAAGTATAAAGTACAACACAGGAACTTAATTTAAATTTTATGGTAGCTGACAGTAGAGGGAGGTAGGTAGGTAGGTAGATTTATTTTGTCACAATATAACAGGTTGTAAAGTGAAAGGTAGAAGACATACCTTGTAAAACATCCTGTCAGCAAAGCGGAGCATCTCAGCAAAAGCATTAAGCCAACAGTGGAGGAAGGCAAAGAATGCCAGAAAGAGAACCAACACTCCTGCAAATGAAAAACAACGGGAATGGTTTCTTACTACTGAATCCCTTAACTGAGTGACACTAAGAGGTGTAGGAAAGGGTATTTCTTTTATTTGCCCCACAAACTAGTGGTCGATCTTACCTGGCAAGATGGAATTAAAGACACAGAGCACCATAGCTCTGAGGTCAAACAGCTGCAGACTGATGCTGCGAAACTGAGGGATGCACAGCCGCACAAACACGTAATAGGCATAAAACAGACTGCCCACTACCTGCGGGGGTGGGAGTGGTTGAAATGGTCAGACAAAACAGACTAATACCTGTTGCTTGCAATCTTAAGTAAGGTCTGCCTTAAAATGTGAAAGAGGTCGGTACCTGAAGTAACTTTGTGGCAACGTAGCCCCATCTGATCACTGGGTTTCTGCATTCAGTGAGAAACATGGTTTAACCAAATGCATGAGCTACTGTAGGGGCGGAAAACACAAACAATACGAGGGACTGCTTACCTGGGGTACTTGTCTCTGTAGATGAGTGTGGGTGCAAACAGAAAGTAGAGATACTGAGAAACCTGAGGGACCACTGGGCTGGGGCCTATAGAAGACAGGAAAGACTGCTTATCAACATATGGACATAAAGAGAAAGGGAACACATTCGCTATGAGAAAGAGAGAAATTGTATGAATTGGCAAATGAAAGAATTGTACATAGATACACAGGAAAAAATAAGGGGAATCAACACATTGTAGTTGGAAGGTTACATACTGGTCTTATCTTTAGCCCAGTTCAGGACTCTTGGTACATTCTCCCTGACAAAGGAGTGGGCTTTCATCATTAGACGCACCTGCAATTAGACAAATAAAAAAAGGAAAGAAGAAATTACAGCTTTTACAGCTATTACAACTTTTTCCACAGAGTCAATTTGAGAAGGGGAAGGCAAGTTTATAGTATATTTCAAATAGCCTTTAAAAGTGCTTTAAATGAGGCAAGAAATATGGCATAACTGCGGCATAACTATGGCATAAATATAGCATAACTCACTACTGTGAATGTGGTCCTACTGATCAAACTAAAAGCGAGATACTGGTCATCTACCTGTTCTAGGATGATGATGAAGCAGGATGCAGGCGGGAAACTGTTGGTCACGACCACATACGTAGGCAGGAATCCCAGACCCAGAGCTTGGTAGAGCAGGAATACAGAGCCAAACAGCAAACTGTACAACCTGGGGTGACTATAAGACCCAGGCTGAGTCTGTGACCACAGGTGGAACAGGGTGTAGGGAACAAGTAATGCAGACAGGAACATGCAGATCCACGTGCACACCACTACAGGGAACTGTCCAAACGCATAGACCAGCAGGTCAAAGTCCAGCACCAGTCTGATGGAAAATAATAAATAAATTAGAGATGAGAAACATGAAGGATCTTTCCTAGATGAGAAGTGAAAGCAATTTAAGGAATTCATAACTTCAACAAAAGCTAAACAAAACAAACAAGATGGTGATTTGTGAAGTTAAATCGTTATGGTGCAAAAATCATAAAGACATTATACATAGCCATCCTCTACATTACCTGCCTTCATCAATGAAATCTACCACCAGTGTACTGAGGATAAAGAGAATGAGCAGGGCAATAAACATGTGGTAGATAGTCCTGATGTGGTTCACCTCAAACAGCTCACTGTAGAAAACCAGACAGCAGGTGATTAGAATCTGTATGACTACACTGACAAACAACCTTCAAGCAGCAGAACCTGAATGACATGCACTTTAATAAACAAATGTTGCAGCGCACTTCAGGTAGCAACATTTACATTCCTTCCAGACCAATGCGTCAACTTACTCTAGGAGGGACCTGCGACTGACAAACTGCTTGCCCAGGCCATGAGGAGGCAGAAAATGCCTAAAGGAAAACAGAGTAACATCAGCGACCAGCAAATCTATTTTTGCAGGAGGAAAAGCTTGTGATTACGGAAGTCCTGAGAGGCAAGTGAGAAAAAGAAAATTGCGGTGATCTATTTTTCATGTCTGATCTAAATAGTTTTCGCTCATGTGTTTACTACTTAAAGCAACATTATGTAGTATTGTTATCTTAAAATAATAGCTTCTAAATATTTTTGACGGTAGACTGAAATGTAATGGGGAAACTGGCATTTCAGTCATTCTTGCTGTTGGACTAGTAATATTAGCTGGTTTGTTATGTCCTGTGTTGTTGCACCTGCTTGATGTTTAAGGTATTTAGAAAACAATCCTGGCAAAATCTGTGCTTCCTTATGTGTATGACCAAGAAAGAAATGGGGAAAGTTTGTCTTTTGTGCTAATCCGGAATTTAGTGCAACTTAAAACACAATTTGCTTTGATAGGCTAGAGAAGTTCACAGGCAGCACCTGAGTTTGCTCCTCTCCTTGTCTGAAAGCGGAGGTGAGAAGACAGCAGGTACAGTTGCAGGCTCCAGGCTGGCCGACTCCTCAATAAGACTGTCCATGAAGTCACTAACCTGACTGTCAAACTGACGCATCAGGTCACTCTTCAAGTGCTGAGCAATAGCAAAAGATGCAAGAAGAGTTATCATTCACACTCTTCAAATACTTGAACCAATATAGAATATTTTGTATTTATGTGGCAATAATGATTTTCTTTCTGAATATGCAAAGAGGAGTGTAACAAAAACTGGTGTTAGAGGTGAGACAATTCATAGTTTACAGTTACACTAACATCCACCAACCCACTGAAAACCTCAGCCATCATCAGTTGCTCTGTGTAAGAGCGTTAGCTAAACAGGTCAAATGTGAATGTTGAGCACATTTTCCTCAAGGAAGAATTTTAGCACATCAAGCATTTAGATGAAATACACATTTACAGATCTTGCAAACAGGCCCTTGTAGTAGAGAGTGAATTTGCAGCACTGTGATCACTGCATTTTGAAACCGAATATCTGTTAGTCAACACCAAGAATTCTTTCCTGCCAACAGCAGCTCTGTGTTTGCATTATCATGACACTTGAACTGTGTAATTTACACATCACTATCATTTTAAAACATACTGTAGGTGTGACTTGCATAATGCGTAATGTACTCATTTAATCACCAGGAAGTCTGCAGGTACCTTTTGTAAACCCCTGTAAGTTCACTTTTTGAACATTACAAAATGTGTCATGAGCTAAAAAAAGGTCATGTTTGTCATGTTCCACAGGCAGAAAACATGATACATTTGATTACAATTTATTTATTCAAAAAACTCAGAACAAACTGGATTTGCTGATAAAGCTCATAGAGGATTCACAGAGACTGAAATCAGTCTGGTAGGATCTTCGTCCCCCAGTATATTCAGCCTCTCCACCTTCTCTACCTCTCTTCCTCATTTGCATGTAACAATGGCTCTCTCTACCTCAGTGTAAAAATGTTTTTCCTCTTGGAGGGTGTTCGAAGTGGCCTGTTTTAACATGCAAGTTGAGCCTTTTATTTTTCCAAATGATTGACTTACAAACCTCTGCTTTCCTTTTCAGATGAAGCTTTTTGCTGATCACATGTTCCACTTCAATTTTTCCTAAAAGTGGAAAGAGAGCACAGAAGTCTGAGCATATGATAAAATACAAATTGTCAGCATGCTGCTTTGTAATCTTAAGTAAGTTAAGTGTTTCGGACACACCCAAATTGACAACAGAGTTGCCAGGTTACCTTGTCTCAACAGAGAGACATAGACCTGGGAAATGTAAATATCAATTCACGTCACGATAAATGATCAACAGATAAATCTACAACACAACAGGCTATCTGTGGGGCATTTGAGGAGAACGCACATAAAAAGAAGTCACTGTGGTTTTATTTTATCACGTAGAATTAAAATCTATTTTTAATAACACATGTAGCCCAGTACAGAAGACACTCTATTACGAGACTGACATTTTTCGACAATGAATGAAATGTTTGACAGGGTGCTATAGCAGTATTATAGTTCAGTGCTGTGGATGCAGTCTGGGATATAGCATAAGTAAAATGACATTAGTCTTTAGATCCAATGTTGTAAAATCCAAAAGGAGACATACGTATGACAGCGTGTAGCAAGCACAATCTGTGTCGCCCAAGCTGAGCAAATGTGACCTCTTGTGATTAAGGTTACTATAGGTTAGTAACAGCTGTCTGATGATTTAACAGTTAATTAGATCAATCACACAGACAAAGACAATCAGCAGCAGCACTTCACCCATCCAGCAAGATGTCAACAATTATTGTCAACATATACTGACTGACTGAACTTAACATTTTAACAAAGACAGGGAGCCAATAAATTACATTTTATTACGGTATTTTCCTATTTTTTCATGAACCTTTTTTGAGTGGTCAGTATTTTATTCCAAATATAAAGACAGTTCATGTTTTCCAAAGACATGTCGGGGCGCTGCCACCATTTCTCATAATCACTATACTAACCATCACTTCTTGTCTGTGTCACTATGTGGAGAGGACAACGGCATGGGAGTCAGTTTTTGTCATCAACAGTATCTACCCTGTCATTCCCTTTCTGGTTAGCCACACTAACTGTACCACAGGGCACATCACAGTGCTTAAGATTGACACATCATCCCATGACACGGTTTCAGTGACTAATACATCCAGGAAATTTACTGAAATAAAAAAGGAGGTGGGGGCTGAATCAACATGCAGCTTAAATTTCACTGGAATAAGAGGTCAATGTCCTCTTATTTGGCCCTGCTGATGAAGGAATTTAGATTTCCTTACCATTGCTGGTAATGTGGTTGTCTCCACTGCCTTGCTGGTGTTCTCCCTGGTTACATTCCCCATCCAAAGAGCTATCTAAATCAGGGAAGGTGGACAACTTATGAATGGGTCGGCATCGAGACCGGAGGTCACTGTCATCCCCACTCTCCATTATCCTGAAGAAACAGGTAACTTAAATTTAAAAAACAATGGTAGCATTTCAAAAACACTAAGGATACTGACAAACAAAGCAAACTCAGTTGACAATCACCCTCACATGACACGGACACGCCAGACAGACAGCCAGAGTTAGCTACCGTCAGCCGTTTTTTAAAGAGCCAGTTTGACTGGCGGCGGATAAATCATAAGATAACTACACAGCTTTCAGCTAAATACCTGCCTGGCTTAGTCATGCTTCTGTCTAGTACACTTGAAGCGGGTGCACTGGGTAACATAGTCAAATTAGCCAACTTGTTGACGTCTCTCGTTAGCTACGGACCAGGATGACAGACAAATAAGGAAATGTAAAGATGCCTATCGAATTCCTGCATACCTACTCACTTCAAACGGTGGGCGCTTTCTTATTTAGTCGACCTCCGACGTCGCCGAGTTCAAAGTCTGATGTGTAACTCCTTTAATCACAACAACACGACCTGCTGCAGCTGTTCACCTTCCCCGGAGGAGGCGATGAGCAGGGCAGTCGGCGCTGATTGGTCGAAAGTCTCTCCTCCTTTCTACGTCACCGGTGCTCAATGTTGACCATCTCTGTCAGCAGACTCTCAACTCATCAGTAGGACTATACTTCATGATATTATATATTACTATACTATATATTAATAAAACAACCAAAAATAAATGATAAATAAACATTTATAATAATTGGCTATTAGACTGAAGGAAAAAGTGTTTAACTATTATATGTCCATACAAGCAGATGAAAAAAACAATATAAATATGTGTGATATATTGCACGTCAGTTGATATTGTACTTTACAAGAGCATATTCCCATATTCTTCCAAAAAGATGCAATTAATCAAATTACAAACCATGGGGTATGTAGCTTTGTGGCAGTTGCCTTCTTTGCCAAGTTGGTAATTCAGCCTTGTTTATACCTTTTCTTTCAGAGCTTAATATAAAACAGTATTTATCCAAACTCTAGGAAAAAATGAAAAAAATCATAGCCTTTTGGAAAAAGTAAAACCATGCATGTAGTAGAAAACATTCAACTTAGTATAACTTTTTTTGTAGTAAATAAGGTCAGCAATGAGTAAACACAGGGAAACATCTGTAATCTCAAAAATTAATTTTCTATCTAGTGGGTAAGTTTATCATTACACATATAATTAATGTCCATCTCATATGCAATATTTACATCATAGGCACTTTATACAATATGATCATAAACACTACATGAATAAAGGTATGTTATGCAGACTGAATTGAAATTTACTCTACATTGTTTTTGACCCTGTCCTCTCTAAGTTGAGCATGATGGGTCACAAATCATAAATTGAACTGGTGTTGTGATTTTAGTGTGGTAATTACAGTTGAGTTTGGTAATTACAATTAATTGGAAACACATTTATGAAAATTAAGAAGAGCATTATCTAATATAATGGAAGTCTTTCCAACTGAGGACACACATAACATATTTGCTTCCAGTTTCTGCATGATTAAATGGCATCATGAGTGAATTTGTGAGGGAGGTGGGTTAGGGGTCTCAACATGCATTTGGTAAAAGGCCCTAATAAGACAATAATATTTGGAAGATTCTGTTGAAAGAGACTCCATATCAGTTGCCTGGTTACAGGCCTTTTCTGTCACAGCAAGGCCACTTTGTAAACTGTTCTGATGGTGGTGCACAACCAAAATAGCCAAAAGAAATTTTTCCTATGGTTCCCATTTGTATGGGGACTGTCGTCCAATAATATTTTGACTTCTAGACATCCCTGAACTTGTACACTTGGGAAGTGGCTACAGTCTCCAAACAAATTGCACTTGTAATACCAAATTATGAATGTACAGTTCTGGCCCTTGTCTACAGAATAAAATTAAGTCACACTGTATAGGGCACAAATTGTATGGTACTAGTAATAGTCTTACATAGACTTGCTTTTCATTTCCTACTATGTGTGTGACAAAACCCATCCAAGCACAACAAATGAAGAACTACATTAAACTCTGGATGATTGTGTTTTCTAACATGACATGATATAGGCATATTAAGAGGGCAGCATGTCCTGTATCATCAGTGGTAAACTTTAACTTGACTGGTGTAAGAGCTCAACCTACACTTTCTGTAATTACATTAAAAATCTTGTTAAAGTTTAACGGAAAAAGCAGAGATCTACATTATAACCTAAATTCTGAATTGTCACTATTTTAGTTCAGCATCTACTGAACAGTGCAGGCAGATTCAGTAAAGACAAAACAGATGCAAATGGCTGGATTTCATTCCACATGTTCAAATTCAGGGGCGGTGCGGTGGTGCAGTGGTTAGCACTGTCGCCTCACAGCAAGAAGGTCGTGGATTCAAAC
This sequence comes from Lepomis gibbosus, assembly GCA_029875015.1. NCBI lineage: Eukaryota > Metazoa > Chordata > Actinopteri > Centrarchiformes > Centrarchidae > Lepomis > Lepomis gibbosus. Next base: position 28,399 of record JAPMOB010238854.1, on the reverse strand, counting down.
CCTGGTTGCCCCGGCCTTTCTGTGTGGAGTTTGCATGTTCTCCCCGTGGGTTCTCTCTAGGTGCTCCAGCTTCCTCTCACCATCCAAAGACATGCAGGCTAGGTTAATTGGTGTCTCCAAAATTGTCCTTAGGTGTGGATGTGAGTGGTCTATGTGTGGCCCTGCGATGGACTGGTGACCTGTCCAGGGTGTACCCCTTTCGCCCTATGTCAGCTGGGATAGGCTCCAGCCCCCCCGTGACCCTGTACGCAGGATAAGCGGTTGACGATGGATGGATGATGTTCAAATTCATGCTTTTATTTTGATAGGGCAGCACATCATTCCCCTGAGAGGATGATGAGACACTGACTACATGAGTTGTAATATAAACCCTTACAATTTCACATCAATTTCATTAAACATTTGGCGCTACATAAACATAACAATTTATAAAATGCTTTGTATGAAACCATTTAACAATTTTTTCAGATATTGACAATGCAATAAATATACACAAAATACAGTACGGAGCAAATAAATCCTAACAAAATGGTTCATGTAAAATATCTAGACACCACATATCCCTGCTTTCTATATAAAAGAGATATTTACACTATTTCATATTGCACAGGCACACACACACACACACGCACTTCTCATAGGTCACAAGAAGCAAAGGGGTCCCAAAACAACAGTGGTCTCAGGGACAGGGGGAGATAGTGACTTCATCTCTACACCCAGATCTCTGACAGGAAGTAACTCCATATCACCACGATGTAGCTCCGTGCTCCCCCGAACCATCACAGCCACCTCTACCTGTAAAATGATCAGACAGGAGACACGTGTTTACTTTGTTCTTTCTGATTCTTTTTCTGAAGTCTAAAATGTCTAAAAACAATGAAAAAGCTCAGATGATTAATTAAATCTGCTTTTTTCCTTTTTAAATTACATTGGTGATTTACTTGGGAACATTCAGTGCCAATGTCGGAAGACGGTGCAATGTTCAGACAGTGTCATGTCTTCTGCAATCTGACGCCTGATTTTGAGACTGAGTGAGCCGAGTGAAGCATGCTTGGTGTGTTTTTGTTTGGGCTGTTTGTCTCTCCTCTCCTCCCTTTTCCCCAGTAATGGAGTCCTGGGCGTGTCTGGCTGTCTGGTTTGTGGCAAGGTGTACCTGCTGGCAATCATACACCTGTGCCTGATCAACTATCCCTACCCCTTCTTAAGGAGGGGCCAGACATCTATTCCCTGCCATCTTTTTAAGCCGTGAGCTGTAGGTTAAGCCTTAACGTCTAGCTCTGTTGCCTGTGTTTGCCTGCAACTTATCGCTTGAATTGATTCCTGTCTTCCTGTCTCCGCCTTTAGTTGTCTCACTCTACTGTTAAGAATCAACAAATAAATATTTGAAGTGCTGCATCGTCTCCTCATCTGCTTCTGGGTACTGCAATTATTACTGACAGACTGTGTTTAATTTATTCATAGTTATACTAATTGCCTGAATTTGTGACTTGTATCTTCTTTGGTCCCAAAGGAACAGGCTATGATCTAACACTAATGCAACACCAGTGAGTTCTGTAGCACTAAAATGTGATTTGCATTGCAGTTATTTATACCAAGAGAAAGAAACAAATATTTTGGTATTACCTCACATCCTTTCCTGGATACTGTGGTGAGGTGTGAAATTATTTCTTTGCCAGAATCTCCCAGGAAGTGAACAATCCTATTGGCTGAATTACTTGTGTCAGCAGTACTGGAGCTGTTTGCTATACAGCTGACAGTCATGTGCTGGAAAGATGTGTGGCTGTGTAACCGCAGAAACCTCAGCTGGACGACGTCCACACCAGCATACTCAAACTATCAGAGACAGAAATCATTCAATTTAAATATGAGGAATGTATTCTGAATCAATCCACAAATGTGTTAAAGTCTTACCTTGTTTCCTCCATGTTGCTGACTAAACCACTGGACAGACATTTTCGATTTCTTTTCTGGTTCCCAACTTAATTTAATCTAAAGAATAGAATATCACTGATATTTTAAAGACACTCCTGGTACCACATTGTTTGTGTATTTACATTAATCAAAAAAGCATCATAGTAATACTCTTCTTTTCCTGGTGCTATTTTTATTAATAGGCCCACACTGAGTTGGGTAATTTAGCTTTATGTATGCTGCTTCCTACACATGCAAACATGGGTCTCTTTAGGAGATTTTTAAAAAAATTGATGTTGGAAAATGAGGCGATCTCAACTGACCAGCAATGTTATAGGGTATGTACAGTATATAGGCATGTTGCAATGTAAAACCATGGGATCAAATCATGTTTTTGTTGCAAAACAAGAGACTGAATGTTTTTTATGGTCTTTTATGGTCTAACTGGGCTATGGACTACCACAAGAAAGTGAACCCATTCATCAGACAGCACTTAGCCTGCTAATGTAAACCCTTGTAGGTGAAAATGAGTGTACCTGTGACTGTAAAGGGTCGATGCAGGTTGTTCCTCCTGCTGTGAAGTTACAGAATACCTTCACAGCATCGTAAGGACAGCCTTGGTTGGGGTCCATGTAAAAATAACCTGAAAGATAACTGACTTTAGGGCCTGATTGTTCAGATTAATTTGATATTCAGTGTCGTCAGAAACAGATTTACATCACATCATAGTGATGAGGCTATTCAGACCCTCACCATCATTCAGATGTGGGTGAATGAGTCCCAACTCGTAGCAGGTTGTGGCAGGGTCACCTTTGGTTCCCTGGGGCCAGCTGAAGGATTCCTCAGCCTCATCTCCTTCAGACCATCTCTTGGATGGCAACCTGGGCTGCTACAGAGCAATCCATCGTTCAATCAAACAACCAAACATTCAGCCAACTATCAATCATAAAACACCTCCTTGAATACGAATCATAAATTAATACAAAACAAAATGAGGACATTGTGTAAAAAAGTGTATATAAGAAGAAAACTTGTACTTGCCTTTTGTTGCTCTTCCCTTCGCCTCAGAGGACTGGATGTCTGTCTGGATTTTGGTACATTTTTTATCTTTAGTCTTGTATTGGGTCTTGTTTGGGGTCTGGGCTCATTTCTTTGACCTGGTTTTGGCTCAGGTTTGATTTTGATAGGCCTGTGCTTGCCTGGTGCACCTGGCTTTCCCTGTGGAAAATATGACTTCGCTTTAAGAGCATGGTACAAACCTCTCAGCAATTAAACAGTTTTCACTGCAATCAAGCTTAAACTCCATGTTAAAAAAGTCTGTTACAGTTAGGTTTGTGGATCAGGTCAAACATTTGTTCACTTGTATTGTGTGAGCAAAATGTCTTACTGGAGGTCCAGGTTTTCCCTTAACTCCCTTTGGTCCTTTCCTGCCTTGGGCACCTTTCATTCCCTGTAAAACCCCAACATAGTCAGGCAACTAAAACGTAAAGACAAATCTCCCAATCATCAAATCACTTCAAGTTTGCTAAAATCAGCTGTGCACCAAAATGCTTTCTTTACAAACATAAAGTGAAAATTGCAACTGGGATTTGAGGATGCTGACTTTTTTGATAAAACAGAACTAAAACAGCACTTTCAATCTGTGATCATATAAGCTCCATGAAGATGAATCTGCAAAGTCACAAATAGATATCAACAAAAATTGAAAAAGTAATAAACAGCCTCTCACCTTCTTTCCAAGCTGGCCCTGTAACAAACACAGAATGGAAATAACTTAGCAACATAGCAAAATGTTTCACTAAACTATTTTAAAGTGTAAAATATCAAAGCAACATACAGGAAGTCCAAGGAAACCTTTTCGCCCCTGTGGACCACGAGGACCACTATCCCCCTGTGAAAATCAGACAACTGATTAATAACTTGCTACCTGTTAAAACACTGCAAAAAGAAAAGTTAAACACAACTTACCAGCTTTCCTTTTTGACCTATTTGACCTTTCAGCCCCTGCAAACCAGGATTCCCCTAAGATAAAAATTAGAAATGTAGATCACCTGAAATGATGTCTGGTTTTGCATTTTAAAATGATTTCATATTTTTTAAACCAACCTTTAGCCCAGGTGGCCCAATTGGTCCCAGTATTCCTGTGTCACCTGGGAGACCCTGTACGTGAAGATAAGAAGGAAAGTTACATGATTTTCAGATAATGTGATAGTAATTTACATCTGATTTCTGCACGTTTGTCAGGGCTCATTCTAAAATCTTGAAGCTATGCAACTGACTATTTCTAAAAGACTAAATAATATTTAATGACTTCTATAGTACATTCAGATGACATCTTCAGTATCAGCAGATGATGAGTAGAACATATAAAGTACAGAAACATGATAATATCCATTAAAGCAATATAAGAAACTACAAAAAGCCTCATGTCTTACAAAAGGTTTTATATGAAATAGGTATATACTCCCGTAAATATAAAAAAAACATATTCTACATGTAAAAAAAAGCGTATTTTGGTCGAGAAAACTTGTCTCATCCAGGTAGGATGAGGTATTTGTCGGACTTTTACCTTTGGACCAGTAATTCCAGACTCGCCCTTCTCTCCTCTCAGTCCTGGAATACCCTGTATAAAGGACCAGCGATGATATCAGAAAGGTATTATTTTAAGTTTATTAGTGATCTTTTTATTAACTTGTATACCTTTGGCCCCATTGGTCCAGGGGGCCCCTGCTTTCCTTTGTGCCCAGCTTTACCCTGAGAGACAAACAGGACATCATGTTAAATACCTTTATCCTGAAAGAGTGAATTACATTATTGAAAAGTGACAATTTTATACAATGCTCACACTGAACATACTGTTTATATAATTACCAGTATTGTCTTAAATGAAAATAAACAATATTATACTGTACCTTGAAGCCTGGTGCCCCAGTGTTTCCAATGATTCCAGGTGGTCCCGGTTTTCCCTAGAGAATTTTAATATCACAAAATTCATCTGAAGGCCAAACTAAAACAGATATTTATGAATGGGGAAGATTCCCATAGTTTAAGGGAGCAGGACTCCATCGATCCATGTCTGTTTAACAGCTTACCATTTTACCGGGCCAGCCAGTTGTTCCACGAGCTCCTCTAAAACCAATATCACCCTTTGGGATGAGCAGGTGAAGAACTGAAATTAGTACAAGGGTTGAAAAACAGACTAAATTGCAGTATGGTACCTTTTTCTTACCGGATCACCTTCATTACCCTCAACCCCTAGTAAACCATCCAAACCACTTAAGCCCTGAGAACACAATCACAAGACAAGAAACCAATCGTCAAGGCATTCCTCACTGCTAAAATACAACTACATTGTAACAGTTTAAGTTCCTAAACTTTCTGGTTTACATATTATTTTAATTTTTATACTTGAAATGAAGAGTCCTGTATGTATCTGTTAAAAGGGATACTTGCTGGTTTTCCAGGTGGTCCAGCAGCTCCAGGTCCACCCTGCGGGCCTTCAGCTCCCTACAAAACAGACATCATTAGATGAGTCCCGACTAAGACTGTGAGGCCCTGAGGTAAATTTGGATTGGGCGATTTAATCCTACCTTTAATTCAAATTAAATTTCATTAGAAATCAAAGACAGTGATCAGAGTTGTTTGCATTAAGTGACGTGAAGTGCATTACTCAAGTAAAAAGTGTGATATACATTGTGTAAATGGGGGATTTCCAGATATGTTAGTGTAAAGTACTGTACAAGCTGCAATTTATGTCTGTTAGAAGGTGGAGAGGTAAAGGGATGGTGATGGAGAAGTGGATAAGACACATGCCTTTGGTGTGACCGTGACTGACAGAAATAGCAAGTGTAAGTTGCTTTGGTTAAAAGCGTCAGCTGAATGAATAAATGTAAGAGAGATTAACTCAAAGAACACACATTTTTCTTGGGGTATCTTGATCAGACAATCATATCTGATGATTGTTTGTACAGATTAAAATAAAACTCACAGTTTTTCCAGTAGCTCCTTTATTTCCTTTCCTTCCAGGCTGGGCTCTTTTCCCCTTTACAAAGACATCTCCATTATGACAATTGTTTTATTTTTTCTGTTTCATCTGGGCTGAGCACTGGCTTCCTCTTACCTTTGGCCCCTCCATTCCTTTAGTTCCTGGAAGACCAGGAGGACCAGCAGGTCCACGTTGACCTTTAGCACCTGGAGTGCCAGTGAACCCCATCTTCCCCAGTGTCCCCTTAAAAATACAGTCACACACATAAATTATACTATAATATGACCTCCATTTACTGAAGATTCAGATTTCTGAAACTGATAAAACACCAGAACACCTCGTGAGCTCAAAAATGCTATCTTACCATTAAGCCTCTTGTTCCAGGCTCTCCTTTTGCACCCTTTTGACCACTAATGCCCTGGAAATTAAAGACGGTTACATTGTGTCACATCTTTAGACATGCCATTAAACATGCTTGACCACATTAATCATGGCCATGGGCAGGGCTGAACAAATAACCAAAACATTATCGAAATCGCAATGTGTCCAAGTCGCAAGAGTTGCAATTTTTCGAGAAACGCCCCGGCCTACAAATCATACTTTTCAGATGTGAGGAAACCTGCTTGTTTAGTACAGACCCCAAAAATAAAAAAATAAAAAATCATAACTTTTTCGCAATGATAATGAATTTCTAAATTTTAACATTCCTACTAAAATGGTGACTCAGATCCAAATCGCAACATGTCAAAAGAATTGCAATGTGCATTCAGTCCTACCTGTTGAGAATATTTCTCAGGGGCATTGTTGATGTAACAAGGAAAGGTAAGTCAGGTCTAGCTTAAAGTAATTTAACTGATCGAATAAGTGTTTTCTGACCTTCTAGCTCAAAGTATTTCTCACATGTACTTGTCCTGGTCAGGAAGACAACAATAGACTGATTAGGTAGACACAGTACTTCATGCGTCAGGCTAGCAGATAGCAGTGTTCTCTGGTAATCATGCAAGGTTGGGTCCTACTAGAACGTTACAAGAACTCACTGGCTCCACAGATTAGAGTACAACTTATGGCCTTTAGGAGATTCCCATATGATGTAGCACTGAGGTCTAAACATTAGATAGAATTGTTGTTTTAGGTTAAGGCCAGCTAAAGATGACCTAAGGAGAAAACCTACAGGCACTAGGGGAAAGCCAGAAACATAAAAGGGGTTAAAAGATGTTATCCTTCAGATTTGGTGTTTGGCATTGCTTGTGTTCACACGTTGGATGCTGACACTGTTTCTCATTGAACAAGTCTCAATAAACTTTGCAGTGTGAAACTTCATCAGTCTCCGAAAAACATTCTTCCTCACACCTGACAGCTGGCTCGCAATAATTCTTCAACACTACCCACAAGGTGCAACACATAATGAAAGCCCACCGTGTCTCCTTTGATGCCTGGAAGACCGAGCTTGCCATTCTCACCATGACTACCCTATGTCACACAAACACACAGCAGAGACAGCATTACATTTATTATGTGAAACAGTACAGCTGGACAGGTCACATTTTGAGCATTTCACAGCATCAGAATGACTAAATGCTACGTTACACCTTTGGCCCAGGTATTCCACTTTTGCCCTCCAAACCTCTCTTGCCTGGCAAACCCTGAAAAAAACACATTAATTCATGTTTTATATCCTATTCTGTGAAGAAAACAATAAACAGGATCAGGCATTAAGTTATGTCATATTTGTTTTGTATGGCAACCTTGATGGGCTTCACCCACCAATTAAAAGCTGTTTTATGTACAGTATATGCATTCTTTATGTACAGTATATGCATTCTTAATGTGGAAAATTTTAAATTGAAGGGTAACTACACAGCAACTGAGAAACAGCTTTTTCTGCCATCTAGTGGTTTAATTTTCAACATGGTGACTTGTACTAAAATGTTAAAACTACAGATCAGGGTGGCATGGATGTGATTAGATTGAAACTTTTAACTCATAAAAGTCACCCACAACTATTTTATTTTATTTTTGATTTTATAATAAAGATTTTGTGTGGAGTTATAGTGAATATATATTGAATAGTGTGTGGTAAACATGTTATTGCCACATTAAACACATACTGGTGTTGATGGTCCAATTTGTCCGGGGGGACCTATACTGCCAGGGGGACCCTGGATTGAGAAGGCATGAAATGTACATTGTTTATTTCAATCTGTGTCATATTGAAACAATAATACATCAATTCTCTGAATCACAAATAAATATAAAATAAAAAATATACGTTTTTGTAACCACGACACAAAAAAAGACAAGCTGCAGAACCTGAAGCTCATCATGATTGGTATTAGTCATCAGCATTTTTGAAATAACTGAAAATCCAACTGTGTTACTAACAGTGTGTCCCTGGAGCCCCTTCTGGCCTTTGGTCCCTGCTGCCCCAGTGTTGCCCCCTGGTCCAAACTGTCCAGGCATGCCTGAAGAACCTTTGGTGCCTGGCTCACCCTATGAAAGAATCATTATTATCATTATAAATTGCAGAGCCAAACTCTAAACCAAACTTTCACCATTCATTTAGCAGGCTTTGACCACAACATTATTTCTCAGGTCAAGTCCAACATTGCTTTTGACTGACTAAAATTACTCACTTTGAGCCCTGGGACTCCTAGTGCTCCTCTGTCCCCTGGTGCACCCCTGTATCCCTGCAAAACAGGGTTGATGGTGAAGACAGAGCGGAGGGGACACACATCCTGTTCTGTCTGATTTGAAGACACATTTTCAGAGTATAAACAGTCTGGAAGTTGTAAGGATGCAAATGGGACTGCCTTGCATCATTAATCTCACACTGAATGAAATTGAGAGGGGTTGTAATATTCTAGTAACCCTTTATTTTAGAAACAACTACTACTTACCTGTTTACCTAGTGGCCCTTTTGCTCCCTGTGGCCCTTGGTTGCCTCTGTTGCCTTCACCTCCCTTTGGCCCTTTCTGTCCAGGAGGCCCAGTGTTCCCCTTGTCACCCTGAAATGTGAGTAAAACAAATGGTTTTCAAATTTGATTGATGCATATATGTTCCATCTACATGCAGGGCTATAAAGACCATGTAAGCAGGGTTCGAGTTACATGGGAGCCAGTTGGAGCTCAGCTCCCATAATGAAGGTCTGAGCCTCCATGGAAGCACTAAAATCATGCATCTGTGGGGATTACTAATTCATTAATCACCAACCATTATTTTGAATCACAAATAATGTATTTTTCATTGTAATTAGTGCCTACTATTATTTACATTAAAGATATTAAATTAACATACTTTCCTAATGAGCTATGCTGCACACCGCATGACTGACAGGACAGCTGTACTTCTCCACTATCAGCCACTGTTGTGCGCACAGTTTTGACCTAACAGGTTGAGACCCAGACTCACAAACATGAACTCAGTTGTATTGTGCTGTATTCTCTGTACTGACTGCTGCTTATTTGTTTAGTATTATTGGCTTTTTGATGCATAAAATATAATTTGATCCATATAATGACATAATACCAATTAAATAATAAACCTACCATAAAGGGCGTAATTGCGGTATAAATAGTTATTGATGGCATTTTTCAGGGTATTGAAACTTTGTAGTAATATCGCATTGAATGTTGAATGTGATAACGTTACCAGGGGGGTAACGTTAGTTAGTATATTAGAGACCCCCACAAAGCTCAGGTTATAACTCAAAGACATTTTATCCATAGTTTAAAAAAATAAAATGACAAATTTACAAATTGACATTTACTCACTGACACGCCTCTCTGTCCAGCTGGCCCCTCAGGTCCCCTCAGTCCAACTGGACCCTAAACACAAAAGCACTGGGTTACTTGTAAACATGATCAAGTGTAACATACAGCTGACTTTTCACACAGTCAAATCTATAGCTTTCAGAGGCCTCTAATCCTGTGTTAGAAAATCCAACATTTTAGAGCCTTTGCATTCAGATAAATGGAAAAAGATATAAATCAAATCTGTGACAAACACAGTCTAATCAATCTACCTCCTCACCATCGAGACCAGCAACTCCCTTCTGCCCCAAAGCTCCTGTCGATCCCTGAAAAGACCACATGTAGAGACATGTCTTGTTCCTGTAGTGGTTGCACAGACCACTCCATCACTGTGCTATCTTGTATACAGCATTTTCTTGCGAATTTAAACAACAAATTACAGATACCTGGAGCATGTTCATAGCAGCTCAGTAAAAGAAAAGATTTACCTTATCTCCTTTGACACCACCTAATCCAGTTGGTCCTTGAGGTCCATCTTTACCCTAAATGAAAAGGAGAGAACAATCGATTCAACAAAAAAGACTGATGCATCGAACATTCCTGACTTATAACCTGCTGTCAAAGTACTGTCCTGAAAGAAGACAGGATGCCGGTACACAATAAACTCATCCTAGTGAGCTTGGTGCATAGAACAGTAAGTTTTGTGTAGTTTAAAATGTATTTTAATTTGGATTTACAAATAATTATATGTAACCTTTAACGTATGCAAAATACTGCACAATTAACTGTACTATTATTGTCCAACTCCACAGGCAGGCGGTGTTCCACTACTGTTGAGCTAATTTTCATTTCTCTCTAGCGAGTTAATGCATGAATTTACAAATTTAGGCTACAGTGCAGTGCGGCACTACTGACTTAGAGCAACAACATGTAATTGGTCAAAAGCAAAATTCCTCAGCATTCAGGACCTGAAGTTTATACTTCTAAAACACTTACTAAACAATACCATAAAATAAACTCACTGGGTAACCTGGAACTCCAGTGGGGCCAACTGGACCTTGTGACCCCTGGTCACCTGGAGGGCCACGAGGCCCAGCCTCACCCCATGGTCCAATGTTACCGTGGACACCCTGGCAGGGAAAGAGTATATATTCAGGAAAACAACATAAATAACTTTTGTGTATCAAGATAAATGTATGTATATTTTATATCATTCACAATTGGCATGAATGAAAAAGTAAAGGACTGGATTAATTGATGGATGTATGTGTTTGGAAAGAATGAATGAAATCATCTTACAAGAGGTCCTCTGTATCCCTGTGGTCCAGGCATACCCATCTCACCCTGAAAGACAGCAAGACATGAAGTTAGTTAAAGTGACATTATGACATAAGGTAGCACTGGTGCTATATGAACTGCAGAATTGAACATCATAACAGAAAAGAATTCGCTTACTGGGCGGCCTTGTGCTCCCCTTGGTCCCTCCTCACCTCTCTTCCCCTTCACAACAAATATAACAAGGAGAACACAACATTAAACTCATGTATACCATGAGAATGTAACCAAGTGAACATGTGTCTCCAAACATGACAGCTTATAACACTGACTGACATATATTATTTCTATAATCATTGACAAACATGAAGCGTTGAATTAACGGATACCTTTAAGCCTTCACTTCCTGGGACCCCTGTTGGGCCATCTTTACCTTTAATCCCCTAAAGAAAACCAACACTTCATTAATCTCAACATCACTATGGCAACAATTAAAATATCAAAAATTTACAATTCATTAACATCTATGATCACATCTTTTTTCAGCAATCTCAACCAGTTTTATTGTGTTGTGGCACCACACGAGTTTGCACTGTAATATCCTAATATGCTAGATGGTGATTTTGTAACTTGCTCTTTCTCCTGGCTTTCCAGATGTCCCCTTCTTTCCTCTGCTGCCAGCGTCTCCCTGTTGATTGACACAGATACAGATTGACATGTTATTTCAGAGGCATTTTTTGTTATATTTTGAAATTATCGTTACATTCTGACAGCAATCAAGAAATTAAATGCTTTGACACAAAAATAAAAAAAAATCTGGCATCTGTGGCAGGACTGTAATAATCATAGCCAGTCAGTTCAGTGAATGAAATAAAGTGGCTAGCCTACCTGCCTGCGTACCTTCGTGCACTCACTGCGCATAAAAATGTGTTGGAGTTACACTGGAGGGAGGCCAGAAGGGAGCAGGTACTTTTAAAATCTAGCTGCCTCTTGTTAGTTTTATCAATGTTGCCTACCAAAGCTTTAACAAAAAATCTTTAGTTTGATTAAATAAGAGTTTTAAAAAAAAGAAGACAAAGGCGATTAACACTCACACTTCTCCCTACAGGTCCTTGGAAGCCAGGCACTCCTGTCTTCCCAGGCAATCCCTGTGGAAATGATTTAGTAGAGTATCAGTTATACATTTGTGACACTGGTAAGAACATTTACTTCAGTGTTTATTATAAAGGGGTAAACTTACTTTTGGACCAGGAGGTCCAGTGTCCCCATTCATTCCATTTGTTCCAACGGATCCCTGACAGAAAAATGATATTAGTTTGTCACAGTCTTTCCCAGTCCTGGTTACTCTTTTAATAGTCCCATAGGAATGTAATTTCTAAACAATATATACCATTGACTTAAAAAAGACAACACCAAATCGAACCTTCTTGCATATGTATTGCAGCTGGCTGATTGCGCTTCCTAATAATGGTCTACTTATAAATAATATGTATAGTTTTATACAGTTTGTGCTGTATAAATACCACTATCATGGCAAAGAAAATCAAAAACACATTTGACACTCTATTCATGGATATGGAAAAATCAGTCCATCATACACAACATTTAATAGAGGGGCCTTTCTTGTCTGGAGGCCATGAAGAAACATAACCAGGGAGTTTATGAACTCTATGAGGTGACTTGGTTGAACAGAGTCAAAAACATGAATGTAAATGTATTGTTGGTTGGTCTTACCAGGGCTCCGAGACGTCCATCCTGTCCCCTGTTGCCTAAATGACCTTGAAATCCCTTGAAGATGGGACACAGATAATGTGAGATCTTTTGGCAGTTGTTGGGGTGTTGCTCTTGTGTAATTCAAAAATCCTATTTATTTCCACTGGAGTGAAAGGTTACATGACATTCAAATTGCAAAAATATTATAATCCTTCAAGTATTTAAATAAAAACATTAACTTGACAATATTTAACATTGTTTGTATAATTCTGATCACCTTTAAGCCTTTAGGTCCAGTCATTCCTAGGACTCCAGGCATTCCCTGCACAAAATATTTACACATATTACACATTCCCTGTAATACATCTGTATTAGCAGCAATTTGAGAGATACACTCCTAAATTGCATGAACATATTCATTTTGGATAGACTAATATGAAATACTTACAAATAGACTTATAAATAGGAAATTAATGTTTGAAATAAGTTTGTCAGGTCATTATGAACTGACAAAGTTTAAAGTCTACAATGTACAGATATGATGGCAAAGACATATTTAACAGCTTTGAAACTATGTTAAACTGTTAATGAAATCATGCATATTTTTAAAGTATTTACTAGTAAATGTAAAAATATCTTTGGTCACATAAAGACAGAATAATAAGTATAGCCACATAGGAACCTTAATACCAGGTTCTCCTTCACGTCCCCTCTCTCCAGATTTTCCCATCTCTCCCTGTAAGCAGAAAACACAGCCACTTCAGCAGTATGGATTTAGCACAATGATCACGATGTACAATAAACTCAGTGTCCACTCACTCATACTCACAATTGGACCAGGCAATCCAGAAAATCCTGCTCGACCTTCTCTACCCTTTTAAAGGAAAAATTACCATAACTTATTAATATCCAGTCCAGGAGTTCCCACTCAAGTTGTAATGCTAATTGGATTGGCACTATTCACAAATTTAAATAACAAAAGTTAATCAACTGTAAAAATTCTGAAAATATTGAGAAATGTTGTCTCAATTGCCCTGAGTCCAAAGTGACGCCTTCACAAGGCGTTTTGTCAGTCAAACCTCAAAACAATCAAGTGAATCACAAGCAAATCTTCATATTTGTGAAGCTGGAACCATAAAATGTTTTACATGAAAAATATCTTAAACAATCAATGTAGTTGTCAGTTAAATTGCTGTCAATCGCGAATGTAGGAGCTGTACTTATATAAACTGTTGGGTAGTTTAATTTATAACAAAAACTCTTCATGTGTGTTATGTGTGAAAATCTGCCTTTGTAAAGTAACTAGTACCTGAAGCTGTTAGATAAATGTAGTGAAGTAAAAAGAAAAAATTCTCCCTCTGGAGTCGAAGTAGAAGTGAAATGAAAAGTACAAATACCTCTAATTTGTACTTAAGTACAATACTTGAGCAAATGTACTTAGTGTCCACCACTGTAAAAGTGACACATGGCACCAGCTCAGATGCAATAACTAAGAGAAGGGTATACTGACACCTGTGGTGACTTACATGTATCATCAGTACTTTGCATGTTGGTGTATATTTGTAACTGCACTGGACTACATTTCTACAAAATGTTGCACATATAAAATATGACAAGAACAACAAGTTTCTTATATTTTATTTTTGATGCCAAGTTGTAGTTGTCGGACATATTTAACAATAATCCACTCATACAAAGATTAAAATAAAGAAACGTTTTAGTCTTTTATCAATTTTTCACTTATTCCTCATTAATTATATTATTCAGCATCCATCTTGGTCCTACCTTGTCGCCTCGAGGCCCAGGAACTCCGTGAATACCGTTTGGTCCTCGGTCTCCCTACAAAAACACACATGCACAATTTCAAAAACATTTATTTTTCAATATGAAAAAACAAACACAAATCCAGATTCTTCCAACTTTCTGAAAGCCCACCTTTAGTCCATCTTTTCCCTGCTTCCCTTGCTCCCCCATGATGCCATCAAACCCCTACAATGATGAAGGTAGGTATAGAACCAAACCTAATTAATTCAGCCACTATAGCATTGTTTGTGAACATGTCTCGATTCATTAAGTTTATTTCACTCACACTGGGTCCGGGAGTTCCTGGTGGCCCTGTGGGTCCTGCAAGTCCCTCAAGTCCGAGAGGGCCTTGACGCCCTTTCGATCCTTGTTTACCTGGAGGTCCTGGAGGTCCCTGTGCACAAACACAACAAGTAGTGACTGAACTGGTTAATCAACTGATCAATAATCAATTGAACAAACAGACAGGAAAGATTACTCACCAGGTCTCCTTTAAACCCTGGAACACCTTTCTCACCTCTCTTGGCTTTAGCCCCCTGGTAGACAAAAGGGTGCACACACCCACACACACACACACACATCTGCACATTTAGCACTATAACCTACAGCTTGATACAGTTAAAATAATTATATATTGACATACATTATAACTGAACACATTAGCTGCAGTCAATATTGAAATTGCTTTAAGTAATCTTACAGGATCACCTGAGGGTCCAGGCTTGCCTGGATTCCCATTGGCTCCCTGAAATTAGAACGGAAACCCTTATACTGAGGTTCCAACATGACAAACTTGCTGCAGTACATCTAAGTTTATATCTTCTCTGGTCATTATTATTGCTTTGCAGAGGGTTTGTCCTTGTTGTCTTACATTAAGTCCAGGTGGTCCAGGTTCCCCTATTTCCCCTTCATTTCCTGGATCACCCTGTTGAAACACACAGAGGGCAGATGAAAGAGTGACTCCACAATGATAGCTGCAATCTACTGCTGTGTTTACAACTTTTACTTGTGGTTGTTTTTCCTTAAAGTGTACTCACAGGGCCACCTTTAGGACCTGGAGGTCCATCTGGTCCTGGGATTCCCTGTGAGGAAAAAAGTTCTTTAATCATAACGCTTTGTCTTCATGTCTGCTGCATATGGAAAACGTTTCACAAAGACACAACCACTGGTTTGTGAAAAGAAATATTGTATGAAAGTAAGGCACATAATTGGGCAAAATTAACAATTAACTTTACCACTTTGTCTCATGTTTATAGCCTACACATGACCAAACTACCAAGTCAAATCCCCAGTTGTAAATACAAGGACAGACCAGTTAATCGGTCGGCTGATTAATCGGTGAGATATCTGGCATTTTGAGATAAACAGCATTGGCTGATAATTCCACTCACAAGGCTGATATGTCATCCTAAATGAAAATCTAATCTGACTGACTACCATTAAATATAAATGTTAGTATAAATATTAAGCGATGTAATGAATCGCTTAAAAAGGTTTAATTATACCTGAGGGCCCTGGACACCAGGAAACCCAACTGCTCCATCAGGACCAGGCTCTGCCTGAAGCAATAGATGTATTTGCAGGTTAGGTATTTGTTCAGTCATTAAATAATCTCTGTGAGAAAGAATACATCTCTACGTGTCTTGTCACCTGTGGTCCAGCTGCTCCTCTGGCGCCCAGATCACCTTGATGACCCTGATAGCATAAAATATTGTTTCACAAATATTACACAAATACTTTTTATTTATTGCTTTGGATTACAACTTGATCAACTAGTCGTTCACTTACTGGAGGTCCTTTAACTCCTAAGACTCCTTTTACCCCTCTGGGGCCCATTTTGCCCTGAACAGAAGAAATATTAATAAATCTACCTTTTACATCAATGTTATCTCAGTATTTAATCCAACATCATCATTTTCTGGATACTTTATAGTATATTGTGGTATAAAACTTACAGGTGGGCCCGGTGGTCCACTAAAGCCTGGAGATCCAATCTCTCCCTGAAAATAATCAGCAGGGTGTTAAACAAGAATATCAGTGTCATTATAAACTACCACAGCTGTGGATCTGATGACTGAGATGGAGTATATTTATATAATTATTGTTTTGTATGGATTATTGTCCTCCAGTAAGTTGTCTGACACTGACCAGAGGTCCTGGTGGTCCTGGAAACCCAGAAGGACCCCTGGCTCCAGGCAGGCCCTGTAAACATAGGACAGTTCAGACGCTGCAGAAAAGAAATTCACTTTACATAAATGTAGTGAAAATGAGTCATGAATGCATTTCAGTGATCACTTCCACAACCATCAATAAAAAAAAACAAACATTTTCAGCACAGTAAAAAGATCTTGTGTATTTTAAATTGCACTTTTATAATAAATTTATAAAGAGAAGCAACAACAGGCGCAATGTCATCCGTACTTACTATGTACCCAGGTACACCAACAATGCCTCTGACTCCTTTATTTCCCTGGTTACAGCAAAAAAGGAAAATTCAATTCATATTTTACAGCCATCTGCTCCTAAAAAAGATGTATGTAGTGTATGCTGAATCTGACCTTGTCTCCTTTTTGTCCTCGGTGTCCCTGTGGTCCAACATCCCCTTGATAACCCTAAAGACAGAGTAAAGTGGTTTAACAATAACTGCAAATAAAAATGCTTGCGTCTGACAATAAAGTGACATCTTTACAAAAACAACTGGGATTTGTACAGATGGCCAACACTTCTGTAATACCCACTGCTAACAATCTGACTCATGAATATGAGCAGCTAAAAATAGTGTCCTGTAGCTACAAAAAATAATTCCCATAACATTAGAAGTCCAGGCCAATCTTACCCACTCACCCAGCTCCCCTTTGCTGCCCTTCTCCCCTCTGTAGCCTTGAGGACCCTATGCGAACAAGAACAAAGTGAATTTATCAAGCTGCAACAGGACTGAACTTATGGGTGGAAATACATATAACAGGGTATTAAGGAGCTGTTTGACAGCTATACAACTATGGAAATACACACAAGTTTACATACACACAGATTTACCTGTTCTCCAGGTAAGCCTGGAGGGCCTGGATCAGGGTACAGTCCTGGGGTCCCATCTCTTCCAGGTCGGCCCTGGGGACCCGGCATACCTTGTGGTCCAGGACTGCCCTGAAGTACAACACAACATGTAATGTAGGTTGCCCAGTGTCTGAACTTTCACAGCAGAGAAGCAGATACTTTTTGATATCTTTTCTTCTTTATATCACAAATCAGTTATTAAGTAGTTTCTTTATTGTACCACATTCTGATCCATTGCCATTTTATCTTATCGTGAGTGTGCTGTTAAAAACATACTGAGTAGCAGTGTGTTGTCGGGTCACTGGAGCAGACGTGGTGGTGAACATGGCTGTCTACTTTGTGTTATGTCCATGTTTTGCTCCACTTCATTTAGCGTTAGCATTTACTCACCTACATAGTACATTTACATTTATCATTTAGCTTAAGCTTTTATCCAAAGTGACTTACAATTGCTATATATGTCAGAGGTCACATGCCTCTGGCGCAACTAGGGGTTAAGTATCTTGCTCAGGGACACATTGGTGGATGGGACACAGTGGGAATTGAACCCAGGTCTCTCACACCAAAGACATGTATCTTATTCAATGCACCATCGCCACCCCAGTAAACCCCCTAGTAAACCCTCAAAACCAGTAAGTACACCCTAGATTCCACCCAAAAGCCCCATAATTACCACCAACATATCTGGGCAATATTCCAGCATGTGAACAGCTCCGAACACCCTAGTAACCAGTCACCATAACAATTACTTCCACCGTGCTAACTATTTTACAACACCTTTTCACCTAACTGGCATCCACTCCTAACACCCTAGCACCATAACGACAACGTGGAGATGTTTGTTTAGTCAGCAGAACAGTAAGCATAAATTTCATTGACAAAATTATCACAACCTGTCTCTATAACTACATGTTGTTCTGCATGAATCAGTCAACTCAGTGCGTTATCAATCAAAGTCATCATTTTGAGTTCACTGTGGAGTGTTTGTCACAAGCAGCGCAGAGACTGTAATAATGTAGTATGCAAGGAGCTTAGCATTAAACCATTAAAGTGTGTGATGAGCCCATAAACCAGAAAGCAAAGCCTCTCCGTAGACTCTGATAAGATGCAAATAAATTAGAGATACCTACGATTCTTCCTTGAACTCCTTTTCGTCCTTGCTTCCCAGTAATTCCAGGTGGCCCCTGAAATAACAAAATTATGACAGTCCTTAAACAAGATCTTTATGTTTGGTATAGTCTCGGTATGATACAGTTTAAACCTAGATTTCTGTTTGCCTTTTCAAGTTATCTGTAATACTTTCGTTGACTTACAATTGGTCCGTCATCTCCAGGAAGTCCAGGAGGCCCCGGAGGCCCCTTACGTTTCTGAAGATAAAAAACAACAAAGTCTTAAGATTCAGTCACAGCAAGACCCGACATTCATTTATTTATTCATGCATTTATTTATTTATTTATTTTTTGCAGTAGACTGTATTTACACTGTACATAAAGTAATAATACTAAATATTGCTAGAGTGGACAGTATTTTGTCTCAGTGGATTTCAACTAATTCATAGCAGTGAAAAAAAAGGATATTAAATGCATATATTTTAACAAACACCTACCGGCCAGGAGGAAATCAGCTTTTTATAGATCTTTTTTTTCTGCCAGAAAAAAAGAAATGATTAATTTTATATTGTTGTTAAATATAATACATTTTCAGAACAATAACCAAAGCATGAGAAATGTCAGCAAGAAACGCTGACTTTGTTGTAAAATCTAAACTGGGAAATTTGTTATAAAAATATTGTATCACTGTTATGTGTTTTGCGATATATGAAATAATTTACAATGAAATATATAGAGGTGACAATAGTCACCTCTATATATTTCATTGTAAATTAGTGGGGATCATGCAAAGCAAGTGTGACAGTGTGCTGGTATGATCGTCTCTATTATCTCTGCATCAAAAGTTCTATTTTTTATTTTCTCTGTACTGTATAAATTCAAGTGTGTAGCACCAAGGGTGAGTGGTTATTGGCGAGTGGTTACAGGTGTAGAACAACACAACAGCAGTTTACCTTGAAAGCCTCCCATTCTTCTTCAGAGGTTTTAAATACAACAATGGCAGGCATCCCTGGAGGACCAATGGGGCCTCTATATCCTGTCCGTCCGGTCCTGCCCATAACGCCTTGATAACCCTGAGAAGACAGAAGACAATATGTCTCTTTGATGTGGAAAACAGGATGAGTTTATATTGCATTGTCTATATTTTGATCAACGCTGACAGAAATAAGAATCTGGCCTTTTTTGTCCAAAATTGATCATTCAAGGCTGCATTTAGCCATTTTTGACCACAAGGATGCAGAAGAACTCCACAAAAAGCTGACAAAAACAGCCCTGAGCTATAAACTGCCTATCAGACAGCTTGGGGCTGATGTGACATTCAGCTTCAATATAGATATCATGTAATAACGTGAACATTTTCATGTTATAACGTGAAATTATCATGTTATAACATGAAAATATCATGTTATAACGTGAACGAGGGATTGAATACATAAATATCAAATGAAAAAAAAATTTTTTTTTCCTAAGTTAAATAAGTCCTTTAACTGTGGTTTGTTTTCGATAAGTTCCTATTAAATGTAGCACACAGCTAAGTTAAACATTCCATGTATAAATCCCTGAGAGTAACGGTTTGACTTAACCTGTTAACTTAAGTTAAAGCTAGTCCATTACTATTATATTACCAGCTATTTTACCATTTCTATTTCAGACATTTATATGTCACTTTTAGCTAACTGTTTCAACTTCTCTGGGGAGAAAACTGGTAGTCCTATGTAAAATCAGATGTTGAGCACCCCCATATCGCCAAAATAGCGTGATCCTTGTTTTGCTGCGAAGCTTCAACTGTGAGATTGACAGTCGAATCAGGCTCCGCCCATCGAAACAACGAATCTTCCACTATTAGGGGTCAGCCTCAGTTAAATACATACTTTATCTCCTTTAGGCCCTGGTGGTCCTGTTAGCCCAGGTGGGCCCTGCAACCCCTAATGAAAGAGTGAAACAGTTAGATCTAGATAATCATCACAACAAAAAAAATAAATAAATAAATTCAATCAAACATACTAAGTGAAGATTTACTGATATAATTAGGGTGGGACACATTATTTAGTTTTTATAACTGCAACATTAAGCCCTACAGAATACAGAGAACCTATGTAGATATAGCCTGCCACATTATTATTTCCAAACTCTAATCTAATGTTTGTTTTTGGTGATAATGGGTAAGGTTAAGGGTTAGGAGACTTTGTGAACTTCTAGTATGAAAGCATTGAATACGGTCTTTAGTCTGACATCCCAAAAGACTGACTTCACAGTTCAGGGTTACAGTACCACCGTTTAGCCAGGGGATGGAGATGATGGCTCTTACTGAAGAAACTAACGCCTCCCTTCAACCAAACACACTTAAATGGCTTTCTAGGTGCTGGAATTGACACAGATATATGTTGCCATCTCAGTCATCAAATCAGCTCCACACAAACTCAATTTCATCCAAGGTCATGATGGAAAATGAGATGAGAATGTCACACAAATGTAATCCAGATTTCCTATGTGGTTTGTTTATGCATTTATAACACCATTAACACTCTGAATTCAATATCACTGTGAATAAATCTGACGTTTAAAATATACCAAGACCTATAATGACAAAAATAACTTCAACTGTGAAATCCAGCTTTGATTAATGATTCTAAACATTTACAGGTACTACTAAATGTAAACAAAATCTTACACTTTGACCTCGGATCGAAGATCTTAATCCCACCCCATGATGCCTGACAGAGTGCGTAGGCGGCTGATTGGCTGCTTTAACAGTCTGCTGTGCGGATTCAGTCTCTGATTGGATGAAGGTGTCTTCAGTGCTACTCAAATTAGGGGAGGACTCGGTGTAATCCTCAGAGGTGACAGTTTTATTATCATAACTTACGTTTTCTATCTCTGCATGTCTTTGCACTTCCTCCTCTTCCCCGAAAATCTCATCTTCATCTGTCTCTGTCCCACTCCCTTGCTCCCCACCTGGAAGTTGTTGTTGTTGTTGTAATGTGTCCATTTTCAGTGAAACAGTTTCCAACCTGTCTTCCATTTCCTCTTTTTCTTTTATCTCAGTGGCTGAAATATTACCAATCTCACCCTCTGCGTTCCTGGGATTTAGTGCTTCTACGCTTTGTAGAGGGGGAGTTAAAACAGTCAGGTTTCGGTGTGGATCCCCAGTTGCTGTTCTGTCGAGTAATACATTTTGTTCTGTCTCTCTTAAGAACTGAACTGGTGGGTCTGCTGAAACTGGAGGTATAATGACCAGTGGCGCTGCCTCCTGTTTCGCCTCCCTTACTCCTCCTTTAGATGAAGGGTACAGGCTTGAAGCAACAAACCTTGATTCTGTGATGGGGCCTGATATAAGAGTCGACCCAGTAGCAAACTCAGAGTCCTGTGGCCCATTAGAGAAAGATCTCTCTGTGCTTGCATTTTTTGCCCTTCCTGATGAGACACCTTGAGCTGTGGGGTTCTCAGGTCGAATGTTGGGGCTTGAAAGGGCTGTCTCAAAGTTTTCCAAGACAGACGCATCACTTGTTCTGGAGCCCTCTTTACCTGCAACTAACGGTTGATGAACTTGTCTTAGGTACTGAGCTGTTGTGAGTGTGTGGACAGAAAGAGTCTTGCTTATGATACTTCCTTGTGTGCTCCATGGTTCATTCATAGTCCCTACTATGTCAGGGTGCAAATTAGAAAGCTGCTCATTTCCAATCAGAGAAAGAGGCTGTGTTTCAGTCCCTCCACCTTGATTTACTCCCTTACTCACAGTTGCTGGTTTATCCTTTTCTTTGTCGGTTGAGCCTACAGTCTGAGTATCTGTGTGAGCATGGGTTGTCACCACCGATTTGGTGTCTACATCCTCTGAACCAGGATGTGACTTCAGAGGCGAAGTGCTGCTCACTGGATCCAGACTTGTTGTCAAGACAGTGGGACCAGCCTGTAGAGTTGTGTCTTGGGGGGGATTTTCTGGTCTGAATGATACTCTGATCCCAGGCTGAATGATCACCTCGTCTGTAGCTCCAACCTCCTGAAAAAGGTTTACATAAGGAGACAAAGAGATTACCCGGTGTCCCCAACATGCACTGTGTGTGTGGAACTCCCTTTTAAGTCTCTGAGAGCAAGAAATCATGTCCAGATTTATCAGCATATTTTGTACTGTTTTGTCATTGCCATTGTCTTCGGTCCCATTATTAAATAAATCTAAAGGAAGAATGAATCCATTGAAGTCTAGGGCATAAAGTAAATTAATAAACAGCTATTAAATAATAACAATAATTAAAGCCCAAAGGATACAATTCAAACAAACTGCATACAAACATGAAGACCATAGCTCTAAATTGTCAATCAGAAATTACAGTTAAGTATTGTCCTCTCTTTGGTGGTGTGAAAATAGTCTGTATAGAAATGTAATCACTCCTGTAGAAAAATGCTTATGGTGGTCTCACACACAGGTATAACATGCAGTTAGTGTCCAAAACAAATCAAATTTTTAGGACGCTAAACCCCTCTGGGACGTACACTCCCCATGTGGCTTCTGCAGACAGACAGGAATTGTGCTACCACAGATGCTTTAACCAGCAGAGCACTGTGGATAAATATTATGAAACACCATGCGTTCACACTAACATGTCATCAGTCAATAAAAAGTACAGCTGCTCTCTCAGGCAGAGCTGATTTACTTTTTGGAACTGCAAAATTATTGAAGGCCCTACACACCATGAGTTCACCAACACAGGCCTATCAGGTGCCCTATCAGATCTAATTAGACTGTGTGGGTGTGTAAAAACTAAACTAAACTCTTGAACTGCCTGTTAGCTCTGTTGCATAGAGTTTGGTGAGCTCACGTAATTCCTAGCATGGCTTTGCTTTGCGCTAAAGCGCTGGTGTTGGTGTGCCGGACCTTTAAAGTGGAATACAGTAGGTTTAGAGATTAAATATTACACATAAAAAGCAACAAACAATAAGATTTTTTGGATGAGCATAACAGCAAAAACAACAACAAATCCATTCCTAATTAAATGGTCTTTATTGATTCTCTGTTATGCTGGATATAAAGCTTTGCCTGCCTGTAAAAGCAACAAAACAGATGATAGCAGGATGTAAACCTTGTGAGTAAAATCCTACAGTTTAGATAAGAGTCCGTTAACTGCAGTACCTGTGTGTCTGTCTGAGCTGAGGAGCAGGTGCTGCTGTGATCTCGACAGTGCTGTTCTGTGACTTTAGGCTCTCCTAAGATCATCTGCTGGACGGGCCCCTAAACACACACCACACACACAGACACACATGACACAGAAGGTGATCAGTTTAAGGAGTTTAATTCCAAAACCGCACTATGTATAAAATACTACTGAAATTTCTTTAGTGGAGAAAAAAATGAGAAATGAAGGGAATTTTGACTTGATTGTGTAGGCACCTTCATTTTTTTTCTTTTTAAAAAATGGACTCATTGTTTATGTATGAATAGAATACCCTAAATATGACTAATTACCTAGATAGTTTTGCTAGTAACTAAATTATGAAAAAATATAAGGGCAACTGCAGATAGTAAAGGTAGTGTGTTGTTGTAACAATGAGCTGTCAGCAGTCAATATGTAGCGCTGAGTAAGCTAGATCAGTTTATCCACTGTTTTGTAAATACACGCATTACTCCTTTCAGTGATGTTTATTTCACTGTCGGGCCTCACAGCATCCTCATTTGACTTTGACTAATGTGACGACCAAACCCAGGTTAAAGGTTAAATCCTTTTTCTACAGGTCCACCATTTTAATGCAACGCTCAAAATTTCCCATTGTGACAAAGGGGGTGACATTTTCAACACAGTATTTTATGAGATTTACTCGTCGATGTGAAAACCTTCCCCTGCCTCTCATCCTCTCACATGCACATGTAAGAAACCCACAAACCCGAAACCAGAAATATTTGAGCTACTGGTGATACACCATGTAAAAAAACACACATGCAACGAAACTGGTGCCGAGCCTATAGTGGTTACATTACATACATGGAAACCCTCTTAAACCCCATTAAATGCAAGAGAAAAGCAAGCTGAAGATAAGAAAATATAAGGTTATAAGATGATGTTGTACTATTTCCGCAAGGTATAAAAAAAATCTAAATCAAAAGATAATACTTCCAAATCATCTTGATTTAATCAAGTGCTCTGAATAAATAACATGTTTAAAAATGAAGCAAAGTTGGTTTTCAGAGCCCTCTATATTCATAAGTTATATAAACATTAAAAATCTTAACTGATAGTTTTACCACAAGTTGTCATAAAGTTTCAGAAATTGTAACAAAGGTCAATCATACAGATAGTTAGACTTACGTAGCTCAGTAACAGTAGCACCACCACAGCACCCTGCATGGCTTCTGATAAAGGTAACTTGTGCACTCCTCTGACTGTAGCTGCCTTACTCCTCCAGGGGCTGCACTTTAAAAACACATACCCCTCCCTGGAGGACGGAGCTCAGCTCTGGCCTGACTGACCACACATTTACAGCCCAGAGAGATGATGAAATCAACAGACCAAGCCAGACACCCAAAATCTTACATATACACACACAGCACAAAAACGCACACTTATAAATCTCTTCTGCTTCCTGTGGCAACACTGTGTCTACAGCTTAATACCCAGCAAGCTAGCAAGTTGATCGGCAACAAACACTTGTCTGGTGTGTTGTCTAGTGGGCCTGTTGCTGTAGATTAAATGCAAGTCCTTTGTTTCCCTGGTTGTTTAGACTGTGAGATCAGGGCAGACTTATAGTAAAGGTCACACTTTATAGAACAGCTGTCACTGATGCAGGCCTGTGATGAGGGTTGAGCTTCCTGTCCTGAGAGGCTCATCTCATCAGCCTCCTTTTATCTCCTTCATGTCTTATTCCTCCTTCAACTTCATCAGTCCACACGAAATGCTTTAATTTACAGATCTGTCAGCTCAAGGGTTACTGTAAGACACATAGACACTGTATTTCCTCTTTTCAAACAAAGGTTTCATAAATGCCCAGAGAAGACATATTGTTCATAGAGATTTTAAGAAATTAAACCTCTAGTAGAAGTGACATTTGCTCTTAATTCATATCAACTGATTACTGTATTATGCATAATTTGCCATTGAACTTCACATTGTGCCCTCCCTCCTCTACCCTTTTTGTCCAGGGTCAGGAGGGGAGGACTGTGGCCCAGGTGAGGAATGTGACATGAAGATCATAAGAGCGAGGGGCTGCTGCCTGAGCAGTGTTGTGTCGGGTGAGGTTGGGGCTTACGGTAAAGGGTGTGTGGCGAGGATGCAAAGCTCCTCCCAACAACGTCAGGCCTAAAGTGTAGATCTGCGGTCCTAGGTCCTGACGCCAGGGGGTGTTCTCTTGTAGATACCAGTCCAGCCTTGGCCGTCCATGACCCTGTCGACAGTTCACCTCTTTTCCTTCCTTGGACCACTTTTGATAGGTACTGATCACTGCAGACGGTTTTGAAGATGCTCTGGCCCAGTCGTCTAGCCATCACAATTTGGCCCTTGTCGAGACGCTCAAATCATTACACTTGCCCATATTTCCTGCTTCTAACACATCAACTATGAGGATACACTAGAATCACTTGCTGTCTAACCTACCCCACCCACTGAATGGTGCCATGATAAAGAGATAATCAGTGTCATTTACACCCCCTGTCAGTTGTCATAAAGTTATGACTGTTTCGTCTACAGTACCTATACATCACTGCTGGAAGGTGAGAAGTTAAACCACTGAAGGTCACACCAGGAGGTGTTAAGTTACTCTTAAAAGCTATTATATGTCAAATTTGAACATTTGCTTCCCTCAGTGGTAGTATCAAATGATGAGCTTCGATGGGAAACAACAGTACTATGAAAAACAGACTTTGTTCTCACAACTTTTGCTTGATTTTCAGCGGAGGGTACAACATTCAACTTAGGTTTTGAGTAGTTATATTTTCTCATAGAAATAACTCAAAACAATAAGCTCAACATCAATTAAAGCAAAATTCAGCTTTGTTTGCTCATGTTTTGTGATCTACAAAGATTATTAGTTTGGCACCATTTGCCTCCTCATTTGGACATTTGGTTTCATCATTAAAGTCTTTGGTATCTTTTTGGAAAACATGCCACACCCTTCTATAAATCCTACTGTTCAACAGGGGCTGATAAAGCCAAAGACAACTGAATACACTTAAAAAAACATACATACATATTTTTGCTATTACATATTCAGTGGTGGATGTTTGTTTGCAGATCATTCTGTGTTTGTCTGTTGTGTGTTCTCACTCGTAGTGTTGTTCCCAGGAACCGATGACTGAAGAGTCTTGGCCCAGCTTCAGTTGAAAAAGCTCATCCCCTTCCTGCCCTAAAATAGCCAATAGCGTCATCTCCTCTGACCGCCGCTCACCCAGACAAAGACGCATCATCACACTCAGCTCATCTGGAAATCTGTCATGTAAACGTTAGCACATTCACTAATAAATGTACACATCCACATTCTCCCACACATTCACATGTGCTCACAGGGACATTTTAACTTAATCATGCAATGGACATGGACAGTTGTGGAAGAGTAGACAGCATAGATTTTAAACCCACGGTTATGGTGTGTCAAAGAGAGACTAAGACTAAGAAGAAAGACTTTCCTCACAGAGAGAGACACTTCACAAGTGAATGTAAACTGTATCACAAAGCTGACAGATTCAGGCGGCATTAGTACGCTGTGTGTGTAAACAGTCAAGGTCAAGTTTAACATCAAAGCCTTGCGCTAAATCCTTTCAACCTACACATCATGGAAAGAAAAACCATCCTAGATAAACAAGTTCTGTCACGTGTGACCTTGTCCATGAAAATGAAAAATCATCTCTTGCAGTACATGATGCAACAATCTGTTTGACTTGTCACTACTTAGTTCATTGTTTATGCTAATTTGTGCTGTCTTTTCCTTTTTTGTTAATAAATGGGTTAAAGATAACCACATTTAGTTTGATTTACAGTACAGAGTTAGTGTTTAAATTGGAAATCTTACAACATATTACACAAATATTACAAACAATATGATACCCTGCCCAGTAAGTATTTTCTTGTCTGAAGCCTATTAGTTCCTTAACTGTTAAACTGTTTGAGTTAAAGGCGAGTCAGTTATTGATATATTTGAATTAGACTCATAATGACATTAAAGGACATTGTACTATGAATAACAATCTAACATATTGTCTTTACTAGATACAGGCTACATGTTGATAGAAACAAAATACATGTCGATGTGTGATGTGGAATAACTGAGTGGTCATTAGAAGACAGCTTCCTGTCGAGAAGTCTGGTTGTGTTGCGGACGTGATTCAAAAGAGAGCCGAATAGTTGCTGTAAGAATAGTGTGGCA
Source organism: Lepomis gibbosus (assembly GCA_029875015.1). Lineage (NCBI taxonomy): Eukaryota > Metazoa > Chordata > Actinopteri > Centrarchiformes > Centrarchidae > Lepomis > Lepomis gibbosus. The sequence goes on along the minus strand of JAPMOB010238854.1, from coordinate 458 downwards.
TTTTGTCCAATATGCTGGACATCCTCGGCCATCTGTCTTCTGTTGTTGAGACATTGTAATGAGTGGACGACTGCATGTCCAAGAGCTGCAATAGATCCACTTCTGCAAATACAAGACAGATTATTATTATTGTGATGGCCACAGCCATGGCCTCACAACCAGTGTAAAGAGTGGTAGCCTCGTGCACTTATTATTTTGAGTTTATGCTGTTTTCTTTAGCATTAGTTTATATAGTTTCAGACACATTAGACATTTGTTGCAAATTTATAAATAACTCACAGGACACTTAATTCCACATACATTATTCTTTATTTACTTGACTTTACAGAAGTATCTTTTTGCAGCGCGCACAATTAATTATTTTTGGATTGTCATTCTGTTTAACTATTTTTTTTGTTTGTTTGAGCTTACCAGTTGGCTGCCACACCCGGGAGAGATCCAGGAGGTCTGCTGGCTTA
>JAPMOB010238853.1:0-10659 GCA_029875015.1 Lepomis gibbosus | reverse complement strand
ATCATAGCTTGCGTAGTATAGACCCAGCTCCCAACCCAACTTTGAGAATAGATTAACGGCGATATTTTTTTTTTATCGCCTGATAAGAGTCTCACGTTAACGCCGATAACGGCCCACCACTAAAATAAACTAATACAAGCAGACAGATCACAAATAAATTAAAAAACAAGGAACACAGACAGAAGCTAAGGTTAAACAGAACTCAGAGCAGACGTGGGCAAAACAACACAGACCAGGAGTAAACACTTAAGACAAGAACTAAAGGGACAGGATTAAGAACTAGGAACTAAGATACAAGACAAGACAGATACTAAGTAACTTAAAGATGCGGATGAATAATAATAACAACAAAGGGCACACAGAGACTAAAGCAGAATGATAGACACCTAGCAAACAGACAGAACTCAAGCATGATGGTACACAAACTAATACATGAGACTGGAACAGAACTGATATCAGGACAATTCCAAAACACCACTGAACACCAGCTGACGGATAATAACCAGACAAACGGTAAGATCAGGTAGAGGACGCACACTAAAGGTAGCAAGCAAACTAACAGCACAGCAAAAGGGATTCTAACTAATAAGACAGGGCGGCTAAGGGAGACAAGATAACAGAACAGCAAAGACCACGAAGACTGGATACAAGAGAGAGACTATACAACAGATACCTAACTGTTAAATGAATAACCTCAGAACTAAACGGAACAGATGAGGACTAACATCCAGATACATGATGCATAACTAAACCAAACTCTCAGAATCAAAACCCAAAACACAGCACTCAGGACAGGACCGTGACAGCATGTGTGTTAAATTTGGTGTTATCGCTCTCACACTCCCTCCTACGGGAAGTTCAACATGGCACCTCATGGCAAAGAACTCTCTGACGATCTGAAAAAAAGAATGGCTGCTCTACATAAAGAGGGCGTAGACTAGAGGTCACTAATAGGCGGGCCGCGGTCCAGTTCCGGACCCAGCCGCTGTCCTCTCCTGACCACCGACCTACAGCTGATTTATTATCGAAACTTACTACCTCGTGACAGAGCGTTTCTATTTTGACCCACGCAGCTTTTATAGCATTTACTGTACTGGTTTAGCGGGCCAGGAAACTCACAGACCAATCGTCTGTGCTCTAATCGTCTCATGAGACGCTGCTCAGTCCAATCAAATCTGCACATTCCGATGCTTGCGAGTCGAGTCTGCGAGATTCACCAGAGACGTTTTGGAAACACACGTATTGAGGAGACGAAAGGGAAAAGAGATTTCACATGGCTTTTAATCAAGAATGTAGAGATTTTTACATGTAAACTCCTCTCACGGGCCGTTCAGAACCAGAATATCTCATAGATCTCTAATGGTAGCTGGCAGGACAAACTAGAACTCACGTTTCTCACTGAACAAGAGAAAGTAGGAAAGAGGTTTACAAGAGGGCGTGAAAGAGAGGAGGAGGCGTTACAGCTGTTCATTTGTTAAGATGTGTTGAGTGTTGAATTGGTTAAGACTACACTTCATCACTTCAAGCTACAATTTTTATTTCATTTTCTAAAAAGATGTTCCGGACCTTTGCTTCGGGAAATTTTCTCTAACTGGACCACTTTGAATTCTAATTGAATACCCCTGGTCTAGGCTATAAGAAGATTGCCAAGACCTTGAAACTGAGCTCCAGTACGGTGGCAGAGATCATACAACGGTTCAGCAGGCCTCGCCATGGTCAACCAAAGAAGCTGAGTGCACATGCTCAGTATCATATCCAGAGGTTGTCTTTGGGAAAGAAATGTATAAGTGCTGCCAGCATTGCTGCAGAGTTTGAAGGGGTGGGGGGTCAGCCTGTCAGTGCTCAGACCATACGCCACACACTGCATCAAATTGGTCTGCATGACTGTCGTCCCAGAAGGAAGCCTCTTCTAAAGATGATGCACAACGGCCGCAAACAGTTTGCTGCTGTGGTCTGATGAGACCAAAATAAACTAATTTGGTTCCGATGGTGTAAAGCGTATCTTTTGTGAGATACTGTATATGTAATAATATTCTTTCTTCCATGCTGAGGCATTTTAGGGGTAAGCATGAGCAGTCTGGGCGGGGTAAAATCATTTATGGAATACTTCTCTGCTGTTATGAATAAACCTTCCTTCAAGTTTAACATGTATTTTTATTTTTTCTGTTCAGTAGGCCACAAACAAGAGCTTGATTAAGGCCATGGCTGGAATACAGAAGTTAGAGTGTGTGAGCTTAACTGCACATATGTAGATTATTACTCTATTAATATGTACACATATTTGGCCATTACATACCATTAAGTAGATGACAAAGATAAGCTTGCTACATTACTTCCTGGGGTAGGGGGATCTCACACTGCAGAGAACGTTGCAGAATCCAGGAGGTTGCTCTTTTAAGAATGGGGTATTCAGAGCAAAATAAAATCCCTTTGACAGATTAAATATAATAGCAACTGCTAACAACTTAAAAATTAGGCATCTTATATGCATTTCACATGCCTTGAATCTGGTGGTCAAGAAACACTTTGATGCAAGTATTTTGATGCTTGGTCTGGAAGACAGAACAACAAGAGCTGGCAAGATGGTGACTTACAAATGGCACGCCCAGTGAAGAAGCTGATCCTGGAGGTCTATACACGCTGGAACAGCACATGTTTAATGCTTCAGCGTTTATATGAAGAGAGAGAACCAGTGGGTGATGCTTTGGCAACATTAAGTACTGATATGACTCCTCTGACATCCAAGGAATATTATGCTATCCCTGAGTGCATCAAAGTGCTAGCCCCTTTTCAGGTGGCCACTGTTGAACTTTCTCAAGAGGAGAGAGTATCTGGCTCTAAGGTCATTCCCATGAGAAAATGCTGTGATACATAATAAATGAAACCCTCAAACAATTCCAACAACACTGCAACCCAGCTGGGACAGAATCTTTCAAGAGATTAGCGGGAACATTTTGTGCTCTGGAGACAAGAAGTGTTTTGACACTAGCTACAGTGCTAGATCCAAGATGCAAATCATTTGGATTTCATAATCAAATACAGATCCACGCAGCAATTGCACGACTAACATCAGAATGCACAGCATTAATCAGGGGCACACATTCCTCCACAGCCCATCAGTCATCCAGCCAGTCAGCACAGCAGCACAGAGTCTTCACCCTCCAGGTCAAAGTAAAGTCAAAATTCAAGAATATTAACTGAAACCTTTCAGCACTCATAACATGTTGGTTAAAGTATCTTTATTTGTCTTGCAGCTGATGTGAACCTTTGGAAGCTGCTGGACAATGATCAAAGAGAAAGCATATGATGCAATTTCACCTACTGGTATATCCACAAGAGGGTGTGTGTATATATATATATTATATATAAAATGTGTACCCCAGCATAATCTGTTACCAAAAAAAAAACATGTACAGAAGTATTCACAGCCTTTGCTCAATACTTTGTTGAAGCACCTTTGGCACCAATTACAGCCACAGGTCTGGGCCACTCAAGGACATTCAGAGTTGTCCTGTAGCCACTCCTTTGTTATCTTGGCTGTGTGCTTAGGGTGATTGTCCTGTTGGAGGATGAACCTTCACCCCAGTCTGAGGTCCAGAGCATTCTGGAGCAGGTGTGTGTGTGCGTGCCTTTCCAAATTAAGTCCAACTGAATTTACCACAGGTGGAGGATGGTGGAAACAGGATGCACCTGAGCTCAGTTTTGAGTGTCATGGTAAAGGCTGTACATGTACACCCCCCCCAATAAATTTGCAAAGATTTCAAACAAAGTTCTCTCATTTTGTCATTATGGAGTATTGTTTGTAGAATTTTGAAGAAAATAATGAATTTGATCCTTTTTGGAATAAGGCTGGAAACTAACAAAATGTGGAAAAAGTAAAGCGCTGTGAATACTTTGTGGATGCACTGCATCTCCAATAATAATTCATACCAAAGTGTCTGTGAAACACTGAAGAAAATCATACAGGAATTTGCTTTTTTTTTTAAATTTAACACTAATAATAATAGAATAAATACTATGATAACATTAATGATAAATGAAACAAAAATAATAAATGTATTAAGGCAAGAAAAACAAAATAAACCCCTGCACATTTTTAACAATCATACATGATGGGTCATAACAAGATCAAGCATTGCATGGGGTTGTTTGAAAACTAATCAGGGATGTTATATGCTGATGTAGGAGGTATAAGATCAGACAGGAAGATGATAAGAGTATGATGTTTCAGGTGTGGGATTGCAATGTGTGTGTTTGTGGGACTATTCAATTGAATTTTATTTTATTTATGTAGCAACAATTCATAACAAAAGTTATCTCATGGCACTGGGAATGGGATTTATAGTCAGGTCTAATGAGATAATGAAGGTGGCCAAAAGTGTGTGGAGTATTATTTGTTCTTTGAGGAGGTTTACCCATCGCATTATGTTTGTTGTGTTTATCGTTTTCCAGTTCAGGAGGATAGTTTTCTTGGCCATAGTTAAGGCACTGACAATAGGTTTTGAACTTTTCGTTTGCTGGGTTTATTGGGAGAGCTACAGCACAAAATAAAAGAAATTCTGTTAATGACTTCTTACCAGAAATGTTGAGTTGTTGGGCAGAGCCAGATGGAGTGGAGGTAATTATCTGTGGCTTTTAATGTGCAGTGTGAGCATGTGTCGGAGTCTGTGAATCCCATCTTCAACATCTTGTACTGGGTGAGATGTGCTCTGTGGATTACCTTGTACTGTATTAGTTGTAAAGTAAGTATTCTTAGTCATTGTGAAGGTGTTCCTGCAGATTTGGGTCCAAAATTCAGTATCAGGAGTGAATGATATGTCTTTGGATATTTTTGAGTATACATTTAGAAGATTCAGAGAGGGTTTTCTTTTGGTTATATTTATTTCTTCTACTAATATGGATGGGAGTAACTTGTTGATTTTAGATTTTAGAAAAGTTAATTCTGAAGGTATTGTTCTATCCTGATGTCATACTTCTGGACCAAATGTTGAAAAGTCATAAGGTTCTTATTCTGTAAAAGGTGGTGTAGATGTGTAGTAAAGCTTTGTTTCCACATGTGGAATATAAGTGGTTTTGTTTAGTAATCAGGGTTCTGCCATATTGTAATGTTTTTAAAAGGGTTAGATTTGAAGATGTTGATTTTGCTTGAGTTTTTTACTACTTGACCAACCTCTTAACGAATAAATGAATACCCTTAATTTATTCATGTTTTTACCTCAATTTGCACCTTAAATCAATTTATTGCATCTTGATCTAGATATATAATCTTTAGGCTTGTATTTTAAGCACATGGATGTTAAAAAAAAGATATGACAGCAAAGAAAGACTCAAGTTTTTGAACAGTTTCTACATACTGCTGTTTCAGACAAGTGTGCCAAGTCATAGCAGCAGCCTGACAGTGATTTATCATTAAACTCACTGTCAAGTGACCTCACAGTGTTCATTTCTAAGCCTGTTCTGAAAACCTCTTCTCATAACATGCTCTGAGATTATTTTCTTACCCAAACTCAGTGAGTATGAAGTTCAGGAATGACGCAAGAAACGTGATGTTATAGTATAACCTATTCTAAAGATATTTTCTGTGAAAAGATGTGAAGCATATGGCTGGAGATCCACTCAAAGACTTCTTTTAAGCTTAAAGGTTTTGTGAATGTGCAAAGCAGCAGCCTGAGACTCTCAATGGGTATCACAGACAGTTCATTATCACTTTACACGGTAGGATCATATGTGATAGATAATAGATGTGCATTTCATGTCTGCAGTCTAATCACAGACACTTTTTCAATTCAGCTCTGTTGTGTAACAGTTGACTCAGTTTAAGATACTGTTCAAATAAAGGATTGATTTAGGAATAAACCAATTACTAATTGGAGAGGTGATGTCACAGATCCTGCCAGTAGTCTGTCACTTCACTCCACCGATTTTTACACATCAAAGTCTGTTTAGTACTATGACTGCCAATTTGCGAAACATTGTATAAAGTCCTTTGTGGCTCCAGTGGGAGCAGCACAAAATCTAATTCATTTGCCTCAAGTGATGTTACATGACTGAGCATTGGGGATGAAACAGAAAAATCTTGGGGTGTGCAGTAAATGAGTGAGCAATGCTTACCACTTGCTCCTCATTTCTGCTTGAGGCTAGTATAACCGGCCCACGGTTGTACAGCACAGTCCTGACTTGAATTTGTGACCTCGGGTATGGTAGGGGGACGCGCTAACAAGGAGGCTAAACCCATGGGCACCAGCACGTCTCTTAAGGCGTGTAAATGAATAGTCTGTTGAAGTAATCTTATTGTTTTTACTGCAGTTGTGTATGCGTAGATAATGAGCACCACAGAGAGAACCTGCCACAGGGCACTGGGCCAGGTTAGGCTACCTGAATCATTGTTTATACTCTGTTGGTCGGGTACTGGGTTGTTAGCAAGTGGGAAGCTTCCGGTCTACAATACGAAGCGAATGCGGAAGTCCCTGAAAGCTGCATTCTATTGAAAATCCAGCAGGGAGCGACTCTTCTGCTCAAAAAGAAGTCCGGCTCTATTAGAACTAATGGGAAAATGACCGTACTTCTCAGCTGAATAATTACCCCAGTAAACACTTTTCTGATGAGTTTATGGTCTCAGTCGTTAGTTTCAAGTCTTCTTCAATACAAAATGATGTTCATTTAATAAATTATGGTCCCATTTATTCTAAAACAAACCACAAAGCAGAGAATGTTTCTGGGGCGGCATTATTTATGATTGACAAGTCGTTACCATGGCGACCTGTCAATCAGGCTAGAGCTGACTCGTACCCTCGACGCTGCGTAAATTTAACCAGCACCATTGAAAAAGTTTATTAAGAGTCGGCTGTTCACTTTCTCTGGTGAGTACATTTAGTTTTCAGACTGTTGTTCGCTAGACAAAGTTATCAGTTGTACGTAGCTAAGCAAGCTAGCTAGCTCCACATACGTCCATTAGCTCCGCTGTATCGTCACTTCCGGGCACTTCCTGGTTGCAAAAACTCGACTTATCGGCCAAACTCAAGCCTTTAAAAGGGCGGTCCACAAACCAACGGGTGACGTCACGATGACTACGTCCATTTCTTATACACAGTCTATGGTTGTTAGTCTTGAGTTAAGTTGTGTTATGAACATTTGGCCAAGCATTAGGAAGTGTAGGCCTGTTTGATACACGCACAACTACTAATAACAAATGTCTTCAGTCATCTTTTGACGTTTCTCAGCAGCGAAACATCGTGTGTTTCCGGTTGCACTGTAGTTTGTAGCGTTGGTAGGCACCCAGAGCTCTGTGGGACTACTACTTCATAATTACATAAAAACCAGACGACACTGGAGGAAATTAAGCGAAAAAGTTGAACTAGCTGGTTAGTTAGTTAGTTAAAATATGTCTTCTGTGAACAAGTTAGCACAGCACAGGCCTGAACAAACTTTTTAAAGGTTGTCCTGCTGTCTCACTGGCAGACCTGACAAAGCATGAATTCATATGTAACAAATCAGCAAAATGTTTACTTTGGGTTCATTCAGCTTAACACCCCGCAGGTTGTGTATATTCGGATTATCACGTTATGTGTTAACACTTGGCAGCAGTCCATCGATAAAAGCCCTGCGAGGAAACCGTTGCGAGGATTAAGTTTGCACTTGGTGTGAATGCACAGGAAGGCTACATTAGCAGTTAAGAGCATAACAAACCAGATTCTGTCGGCTGTTCTGCTGTATAGCCTGCATTTTGATACTTTTGTCTTTTAAACTGTCCAATAATGTTATATCAGTGGAGGATGCTCTCAAAACAGCTACAAAAGGTTCTAGAAAGTCTGGTCCAATGAGCTTAAAAGACGTAAACCTACTTAGAAAATATTTTTGTTTATAAAAGTATTAACCTTAGCATTCATTTGGAGTTGTGTTTCTGGCCACCTGAAGAATGTAACTGCAATATTCACTATATTTCAGTTCAGGTATGGTCTGTCTCCTTAGCTTCTGAATGCTTCACCAGCTGGTGGCTAACTTTATTTGCTGTTTGGTGCTGAGCAGGTACCATGTAGTTGACTTTTTCAGAGCTTTTTCACGGTTAACAGCTGTCTGCTGTGGTTGGAAACGGGGCTGACGAGAGAGGCGAGAGTGAACCAAAAAGTCAAGCTAACCACTGCACAGAAAGCAACTGCTGTATGTTTTAATTAGTTACTGGAGTCGAGGTGATGTGAAAGCTATGCCCACAGATCTGTAAATCATTTCAATAGCTCTGTTGAACTGACAGCTTTCTGGTAGCCTGCTGCTCGCAGGAAACAGCCTGTAGTAGCTCAGCAACAGAGACAGGGCAACAAATTAGCTGAATCAATCTTATTGGTCTGGGTCTGATCGCTACAGATAGCAGGCCAGTGTCACAGCTGAAGAAGTGGAGCAGCTTCATTGTTCATCTGCAGCCAGTTGGAGGAGGCCTCTCACAAGGATCCAAGACATGAATTGCTGGGGGGGAGGGGTGTGTGGAGGTTCTCAGTTAACTCTTTTAATCCAGGTATGATAGTATACAAATATATCAAATAGTTTCTGTTTATTTCTTTCTCAATCTTTGCTTTAAATTTAAAGGAAAACGACCCGTTTTTATTGATCCCAGGGGCTGTCGAAGAGTGTGAGGCTGGAATAACTGGGTGAACACTCCCTCTAGTGGGGTGTCACACGGTATGGGGAGCAGAGATCCGATTATCACTATATCAGTATGTAGGAAGATACTTTGCTGCCTATACTTCTTTCCATAGATGAATTACAAGACAACATAAAATCACACAGGCAGACGCTGTCTTGAATTTCATATTGACATAAGACTTCGATTTAGCAGTCAACACAGCCCCAAGTGCAGACAAATACAGATTAAGCTTCAGACTGAAACACAGTAAACAGCCTGTCCAAAGCCACTTATTTGATATACATTACTGAAAAATTCCTTTATTATTTGGAGGTCACGGAGATAGAATTTATCACGCAGAGCTGACTAATGAATTGATACTGACTGTTTTCGGTGCTCATAAATGGTTGATTCTATTATAATATGTACACGAGACAAAAACTATTCAGTTGTTGGTAATTCAAAGCAAATAAGTCATTACCACTACTTCTTCTTCAGATTACTATGCTAATGTAATTAGTTTTGTGTGCTCATTCTGCAGTGATTGAGGAGTGCACAAACCATGGCTGTCATTTGAGCTGTGTGCCTCGCTGATTTGAAATGTGAAATATTGTACAAATGGCCACAGTCATTTGCTGGTGGGGTGTGATAAAACTTTCTCAGCTAAATATACCAAGGGAGAGAGGAGATAAAATATATGCAGGAAAAATTGTCTGGAAAGCCAAGTGCTACAGAGTGAGAAAAAAAACGTGATCGTGATGCATGCTTTGTACGCATGCACACATTGAGTATTAATTCAAGAGGCATAAATATTTAAATGAAGTTATAAAACCCTAACATAACAAACTGGAAGTCAAGTCCACACTGATAGTAAATCTGGACTGCATGCACACAAAACCTTGCAGGTTTTCTTTTTGTTTAAAGTTATAAAGTAAAGGCAAATTGCATCAGCATAGTTTGGTCACGTCAGCATTTACAGTAATTAAAAGTGAAATGTTTACTCAATATTTGTGAGATAATTTCTCCTGCAGTGATTTATTGTTGCTCAGCAGCACTATATGCAGTATTATTGCCAGTTTTGTTTTGCTTTTGCAAATAACTTAATTTATGATGCACAGTAAGTGAATCTGTGGATCTCACCTCACCACTCAGCAAGCCAGGAACTGAAGCTTTATGGTCTGAACAAGCTAGCTGCTGAGTGCTAGTCTAAGTTACACAATTCATTCCTGCATTTAAAGCATGTCACATGTAACTATATCGTTACCTTCAGGGCATGTCTATCAAGTCACTTTACATACAGCAAGTGTAAGGTGCGTACACACACACACACACACACTTTGCAGAGGAGGCTTCCGTACAACGTTAAAAACTAACCACTGCGCTGTAAATTAATCCAATCTTGCAAGGCAAGTTTATTTGTATAGCACATTTCAGCAGCAAGGCAATTCAAAGTGCTTTACATAACATAAAAGCAACAGTGAAATTTAAATATTAAAAAATTTAATGAAAGAAAATAAATACAGATTAATTTGTTCACCCAAAATTCCAATGGGTTACGAATAATTAGGCTTTTCACCATTTTTTTTTTTATTTCCAATCTCTTACACCAGTGAAACCTTGTACAAAATTTATTTTCTCTTATTTACAATCGTCAATGTGAATCAAGATTGTTTGAGCTACAATGTTTGTAAAAGCAGTCAAAACAGCAGAGACAAACCTTCAGCCTTGCGCCACGACCAGTGTTGGCAAGTCCGCTTATTGTAAGCGACTTTGGGTTTGTTTTTCTGTAAAGTCGCTTACAAATATTGGTAGTCACGGGTCGTGTTTTTTTGGGCTTGTTTCTAAAGTCTAGTTGCTCATTTGGGCTTGATCCCAGCTCTATAAAAAGTTGTCAACGTAGGAGTTTGTCTAGCCTGTTCTCTCTCTGTCCCTCCCCTTTCCCCATACACAAAGACAGTTTTTTCTCACCCACATCATGCTTCTAATTGGCTCTGACCCAGATGGCAACGAGTACTAGCCAATCAGAGGCAGAGCAGGGCAATCTG